>CAEGAF010002653.1:0-42099 GCA_903067075.1 Micropoecilia bifurca
CAGGTATTGTGTAGTTGGTGCTTTTAATCAGTTTTCAGTTAAATTAATTCAATCCAACTTTATAACAGTCACA
This sequence comes from Micropoecilia bifurca, assembly GCA_903067075.1. Classification (NCBI taxonomy): domain Eukaryota; kingdom Metazoa; phylum Chordata; class Actinopteri; order Cyprinodontiformes; family Poeciliidae; genus Micropoecilia; species Micropoecilia bifurca. The sequence continues at coordinate 74 of CAEGAF010002653.1, forward strand.
AAATATCACCAACATCACTCTGTCCCTCTAAAATCGTTCACAAAATCGCAAAAGTGTATTGAATTGTATTGCTTGCTGAATATCGTGATATATACCGTATTATGGGCAGAATATCGAGTATCGTATCATGAGATTATTCTATCACTACAGCCCTATTTCCAACCGCAGGTTCCTGTTTGCAACAGAGGAACGATGAGCTGAAACAGTCAGTAACGTTCCTCCTCCCCTCGCCTCTCTGTGCATTTCAGGGGAAAGTCGCCCAGACGGCCTGCATGTCGGCCTGCAAGCACATCTCCACCTCCCTGATGCAGCTGCTGCTCGACCCAGAGGTCCGGCAGATCTCCATCGGTGCGCTGCACCAGCTCAACGTCGACCTCAAGGAGTGCGAGAGTGAGTTCGCCTTTCGTTTACAGCTTTGTTGTTGCTGGATATTTAATGTTGTTGCTGTAAACCAACAATACCAAAATAATGTTTTTATTATTCCTGCGTCATTTGAGTATATAAAGCTAAATTTTTGGGGATAATTCTAACATTTACGACCAACTGCACCACTTGGATAAAATAAATGATTACTAAAGCATCAGGCATGAATGTAAGTTTGAATCACAGTCGACAGACATCCAATTAAAGCTGTCGCCTTGGTTTTCTTAAACCAGGGGTTCTCAAAGTAGGAGTCGGGGGCCCAGGGGGGACACAAGAAGCCAAGCTGGGGGTGACAAAATAGTGATGTGAAGCCTGAGCTTCACATCACATGTAGCGTCAAAATTATATAAATATGAAAAGATATGTATTTAATGTCTCACTAAATAATGTAATATACTTCTAATGCATTTTAATAAAAATAAATCAACTTTAAATTCCTGTAATTATTATTACATGTATCTAATACATGTATATTGAACTTATTGATTTTAATTAATTTCAACATTTATTTAATCAAACATTTAAGCAATATATTTAATAAATTACGTCTTTAACAAATAGATTTTATGTTTATTGAATTTATTAAGTTTTTATTTCATCATAAATATTTTTACTATATATATTTGTTGTATACTTAGTCATAGTTTCACAAAATTTCTTTTTGTAATTTGGAAAATAGACTAAACCAACATTAAAATGAATCTTAATCTGCTGAAATGTTCTTTTTAATTTGAAATGTTGATGTTTTCAGATGTGTTGTGTGTATTTTATCTCCTCTTTGCCGCCATTTTCCTTTTCTTTCCTCTTCTTCCTTCGCAAACACACAAACTACACCAGGTAACTGTCCACATCTATTCCTGAAGTTAAAAGTAGTATTATTAAATATTGTCTGTTTGCGTTTGGGAGCCCAGGGGGCGCTGTGGAACAGCCAAATAAAGGTTTAGAGGAGCGCATCGTCTTCCTCCTCCTCCCGTCTCTCTTATTTGTGAGACTTTCTGGATGCAGACGGGTTTTTTGCAGATAAAGGATTTGGAGAGTTGAAAGAGCGCGAGGCGTCGTTGGCTCGGTTTGTACATGATCAAGGTTCTTAGAGTCACAGAGCGGGTCACACTGCGCGTTTGTGACCTGACGTGAAGTGACATGCGTGCAGAGCTGTAGATTTGGTTTTCTGAAGCAAACTGGAGGAAGTTGGGCTGGTGGTACAGTAGAGGGTCAAAACGAGAAGCAGAAATTCAAAAGAGAAAGAGCTAAAATGGATGGAGATGGAGCGAAATGTTAAGATACTACCTCTGTTATTTAAAAAAGAAAAAGAAGAAAATTAAAGACCTGAAAGCTTTAAAAGAATGTCTGGTGTAGATTTGGTTGAAAGAGTTTTGGACAAAAGGGGGAAAAAATGGGATTAAATGAGGGAGGTGTGACTTTAATGAAATGAAAAGAAAGAGTCTGGAAAAAAAGCTAAGTAGACGACTGAGAATGGAAATTAAATGTACGTTTACAAAGGGAAGGAAATGAGAAGTTCAAAAAAGGGATTAAAGATTAAATTAATGAGAATCTCCGGCTTGTGACGGGTGGGAAGAAATGGAGGCATGGCTGGAAGAAGAAGAACAGAAAAAATAAAATTAACTGAATTTGAGAGAAAATTTGACACAAAAAGGTGAGAAATACAGGAAAAAATGTGGAAAGCTGTTCTGTTTATCAGCCATTATATTAAACTCCTATAAAAGTATTCAACCCTACCAAAAACAATAAAACAAAAATAAAACCTACACAACAGAAACCATACATACACCTGATAATTAAGTCTCTGTAAACAACATTGTCTTTCAAAGAAAATGAATTATGAGAATAATCAAGATATTAAACTTAAGCCAATAAATCAGTTAATCAAGCTCAATAATTTCCATTTTCATGATGTCATTGGTCTCAATTTGCCCCTTTTTTGAAGGACAATTTTGTTTACACAGACTTCTGCATCCATTTTCTTTGCCGTTTCTGTTGTTTTGTTTATTTATTTTGGATATTCAAATTGTCTGCAGTGTTCAATGTTCCAATGATCTTTGAGAACATAATCTTGCATTATTAGGGCTGGACAATAAACCAATGACATATATGGCAACAGAACTGTAATTAAAATCAATACATAGAATGTTCAGAATGCAATATGTGGAATATTCACTGAACTCGAACCTGGAACCGCACGGCATTCTGGGACATGTAGGCTGAAGGAAGGCTGCAGCTACTCAACCTCTCCTGACTTCTAGCTAAACAAGGTTGGTGGTATCAACTGACTCTCTCACTCTTTGGTTGCCGAGCAACTCTCACATTCTGTGGTTGCCTAGCAACGACCTGCACTAGCAGTTTAAAGTTCCGGCACTTTCCCTCCTCACTGCTTTAAAAAAAAAAAAAAGCTAAGAAACGGAGTGGTGTGATAACTGGATCAAACAGGAAAGGTCACACATTTTCTTAGCCATATCGGTTGTAACGTGGCTGTAACATTAATCTGTTAAAAAAAACACATTAATTTTAAACATAAAAACAAACACTTGAATTAGTTTTTGTATCGTGTAAATATCGCGACACATTTTTCGGCCATATTGTCCAGCCCTACTCTCCGGCGTTACCGTGGCGCCGGCGGCCATTGCAGACCCAAACGTTCCCCAGCTGATGGCAGACCTGCTAACAAGGTGCTGCGTAAACAGAGCTCAGGTGAAGTCTGCCAGTGTTGTGTTATTTACCCCCGTTTTGTTTACATCCACACACTTTCTCACACACTCGTTCTGTCTTCCAGCCAGCGACATGACTCTGGTGCCCCCCCCCCCCCCATCCCCCATACGCTGTCATTCGTCTGCCAATCTGTCCCGATGCATAGCGAATCCGACCAGGTCTTTTATTATTCCTGTTTTTTCACCCTGTGTTTTTTTTTTTCCTTCCTCTTCCTCCTCCTCCTCCTCTCTTCCCTCTCTCCGGGGGTGGACTGGTGGGGGGGTGGGTTTGTATTTTCCCACAGGTTTTGCCAGAGCCGGCCCGGTCGCAGGCTTCCAGGGTGACACGTTGCTTCTGGCCTTCAGTGACTTGAGACAAGTAGGTCTTTGTCTCCTTCGTGGTCCTCACTCCTTCGTTTCTTCTTCTTCTTCTTCTTGCCCTCACTGTCTTTCTTCTGCCTCCTCCTCCTCCTCCTCCTCATTGTTCCCTCCCTCTCTCCCAGTCTTCATCATGTTCTCTTCATGTCTCATTCATCTCTTTATGCAAAAATCTGTCTTAATATTTTCTGATTATATAATTCTGAGTTGTTCTTTTCTACCTTTTTCCTGATATAATTTGCTTTACTGTAAAAATGGCTGTTTAATAAGAAACGACTAAAAAGGTATGAAAATTGCACACAGTTTTTAGAGGAACAGCAGCTGATTATTCAGTTTGTTACTAAAACAATTAATTAATTGTGATTGAAATAATCATCAACTAATTTAGTATTTGATTATCCATTTCATTTGCAGACGCTTCAACTGGAATAGTTTTAGCTTCACCTGCTTCAAATGATGTTTAAAAAACATTTTTCTATCCAAATATTAATTGAAAAAACCTATCGCCTCTACATTGTATTGAAAGGTTGATTAGAAAACGCCGTTTTTCACGTTGTTATAAATATTTTTCTTTCATAAAAATTATCAGGCTTTAAAAATCATCTGCATTTTAGGAGTAAAATGTTCTTTTTTTTTTTTTAAAGATTTAAATTTCATTATCATTTTGTGCACAAAAAATACAGTTGATTTATGTTGTAACAAGTAAGAGTTTAATCTTCACGATGGTTCAGGATGGTTTTGGTGGGGTTTTTTTCTTTTAAATTAAATCAAATTAAATTTGTTTGATTAAGTTTAGTGCACATCATTCAACATTACTACAATTCATGTCAGTGTAAGTAACACAAAAGCTAAATTTCACCCTTTGTTCCTACGACAAATAAGCACAGAAACACAAAAGTCACTACACGTAGTTCAATTAAAAGAAACAAAACAAAACATTTACACACAAAATGACTTACTAAACGCCAGAAACAGTTTAAAAACAAAACAAAAATTTGTTTATTGTTCGAGAATCAATTTAGTTTCTCCTTGTTTTTTTCTGTAATATTAAGGTTTGTTTTATGATATGAAACATGTCAGGAGGTCAAGTTTGTTTTGCACATTTCAGCAACAAGGCAGTTAAAAGTCATTTACACCATAAACGTCACGCAGTCACCAGTTGTAAAAGAGTAACAAACTTTAATTTTTGTTGGTCGTTTTCTGTTTTCAGATGACTTTATTTTACTATCTTGGCCTAAAGATATTCCAGTTTCAGCTCCATCAAACTGGAGTCACCTACAGGAACAGGAAAATGATTAATATCAAGTTGTATTTTAATCCTATTTTCACTTTTATGTTTGCTTTTTGATTCTCTTCCTGTATTATACATATTGAATTTTAATTGGGCTGTAATTGTTGGTGTCTTACTCAGATCTCTCTTGAAAAATCGATTTTTAATCTCAAAGGTTGCATATTTACTTTGATTTTGTCAAATGCCTTCATCAAAGTAATCACACATATAATTCATCAAGCATATTAATTATTTTAGTTATTAATCAAAAGCAACTGTAATCGGGTTTGTTTTTCGTCTAAATTTAAATAAACTCAGTGTTTCGGCTGTTTTTCAGTTTTCTGAAGGTTTATTCCAGATTTATGGCGCATAGAAGCTGAATGCTGCTTTTGCATGTTTAATGTATTTTGGTGCTAAGCCGTTCAGTTATTGATAAAGTTTTTTAAAGTTTATTTAGGGAGCCAGTGTAAGGCCTGTAGAACCGAGAAGATGTTTGCCGTCTTCCTGGTTTTAGACAAAGACACAAAGATGAAAATCTGTCCTCTGAAATGTGGTGAAGACACTTTATGACACTTTAACTCCGGTGAATCGGATGACTTCCTGTGCTCTGCCCCCGTTATCCCCAGTCTTTCTTTGGGGTCTTGACGGCCTTAAGGCCAGATTTGCAGAAACTTCCCAATGCAGGAAGCGGCTCGGCTTGTGTCCCGTCGGTTTTGTTTGTTTCCTGGGAAAGAACTCGCCCGAAACCAGCCAGCGCCGGGCCAGAACTGGACAGCCCTCCGCTGTCGGGCCGGGCGGAGGTTTTTGTCTGCGTCTCATTTTCATGTTAAATTTCAATTTTGTGAAGGAAGTGCATACGTGCATGAAGAGCTTTTTGCGCCTTCGCTGCTGAATGTGTGAACCGGGGCGGAGAGTCCCGACTCGGAGCGTCCGAAATGTTTACTCCGTTTTTAAAAACCGGGAGCTGTCAGTGTGTGTGTGTGTGTGTGTGTCCAGCTTTGATGTGTGTGTGTGTTTGTTGTTGCCGAGTGTGTGAAAGTCGGAGGAGAGTGTCTGTTTTTTTTTTGCGACAGCGGATGACGGATGGGCCGGCAGGACGGAGCAGGGGACGATGAATGAGGTGACAGACAGAGACGGATAGCCCTTTATCCCTCCGTCACAATCCCTCTTTCTCTCTCCTTCTCTTCTCTTTCTCCGCCTGTCGGGATGATGCAGTGCCTCTTGTTCTCTCGCTCGGAGGAGGAGAAGGAAGGGGCAAAGATGGGGAGAAGAAGAAAAGGAAAAATTGCATTCATCTGGCATCGATGTTTACTTCAAACCCCCGCCTGCCGCTCTCTCCTCCAGCATCTTCCTTTCGCTGATCGGAGTTATTCAGCTCCTTGGCTCTTTTATTTCTTTCTCCTCCATTGTTTTTTTCCATTCCTATTCTTGTCATATCAAAAGATGCACATTCCTGCGACCCCCCAATTCGTGCTTTCACACCTAACCGCGGCGAACGCACATCTGTCGCAGCGCATCTTTGCGATACGAGCCGCTTTGTTGCGAAGAGGTTTTTCACGTTTGCGCGGCCAGGAGTCTCTGTGACGATGTGTTGGTGTTGGTGAATGGTCGATAAATCAACCTGACGGCCCGTTTTGTTGGCCGCCCGGGTCCCGGTGTTTTGAGAGGTTCTGGGGTCCTGGGACCGGGCCGAGGCTAAAAGGTTTTCCCTACAGGACTCGGACTCGCTGCACCATGCAGGTTAACTTTAGACACAACCCAGTTTAAAGTCTTATTGTGGAGGTTTTAAAATGTTTTCAGTTGATTTAGAATTAAATTTAGAAATAATTTAACCTCCAGATTTTGTTTTCTCAGTTAATCATGATAAATTAACATAAGCTCAATAATTTCCATTTGTATGATTAATAATTTCTCTCTCTTTCTACCAAACACTGAATGATAAAAGTCTTAACTAAAGTCTGGTTCTTTGGTCTCAACCATCTCCTTTTTTTGAAGGTCATTTTTGTTGATTTTATTCCATGATTTTGTTGTTTTATTTATTTATTTTGGATATTTAAAACGTCTTCCAGTTCCAGTGTTAAATGTTCATCAGAATTTAAAGTTAGTCCATTTTGATTGTGTTCTTGTATTATTTACCATTATCATGAAAATAGTCTCAAAGCAACAATATTATCATCAAGGACTTCTGGGACAATTTATCAGCCAGGTAAATTTGTCACACTTCTCCAGATAAGGGGTTGACGATATGAACTTAATGCTTTATCACAATTTTTTTGTGACACTATTGTTAAAAAAGTGACTATTTATTGCTCTTTTTGTGGTGAATGTGACTCCCTGGCACAGAAACACAAATACTGCTCTTCAGAAACATTCCCATCTGTAAAGAAATGTGATTTATGTCACTTAGCTGCGCACAGGAAATGCATGCAATCATAATTTAAAACTGATTGATGCTCTCATTGAAGACACGGTGGAGAAAAAGGTGAAACTAACAACACGAATAGCTTAGGGAGTTTTAAACATCATTGATAGGAATTTATCATAATGATAAATCTGAATTCTGATCATTAAAAGAAATTAGATGAAAGTCATTGCACAGCATTTGTAGCAGTGCAACAAGATTAATGGAGCAGCTCTTACAAACAAGCACGACTTGTGGCTCAATTAGTAGTTTGAACAGCTCATGCATGGATCAAAATAAATGATATGACCCCAAACCTAGATGCTCCTAGAGATGGACCTGAGTTTAATTTTAAAGTAAGATTTACAGTGTACTCCACAGACATACGGATATCAGAGAAGAAATCTTGAAAAATCATGCTGTTCAGAGTAAACAAACATGGCTGACAAAGAAGCAGCAATGGGGATCATTTGTTTTACTATTTTAACTGATAAAACCAACAAAAAGACGTCTCTGACATCCACTGGACCTTCTGGTGCATCCTGGCAGCAACTCCATGTTCTGCATTTTGGATTACTCCACGTTTGCGTCACCTCGCTTTCTGTTTGAATCCCTGAATATCCCTAATTTGAAATCGGACATAGACTTCAAAGAGAATCAATGCGCCTTCACAAAATTTAAACAGATTTTAACAGTTGCAGGGTTTCTCTAAAAAAGACAACAAACTATTTTCCCCACTAGTTCTAGACTCTTGCATTTGCTTTGGTTGTATTTACCCAGAATGCCTTGTGCTGTAGTCTATTTCCTGCTTTTGGATCGGTTTCCATTCTGTTTGGCATTCACATATGTATTCAAACCACACCAGAGTTCACTTCATCCAAACCGAGTCCGAGGTTTTTAGCCAGAGCAGAGTTTACTGTCCTGGTCCGCATCAGAGTTCGATGGCACGTTCACACCTCCCCAAATGACCCGGACTTCCTACTCAAACAAACTGGATTTGGATTAAAGCAGACTAAACAGGTCTGGTGTGAATGGATGGACACTCCAAAACTTTACACATTTTATTACTGGATATGTCTAGTCAAATCGCCTATCTTATTTTATTTTCTGACCTTTAAAAAGTTCTTATTCATAATCAATAAAAATGTTCCTGGCTGCTTCCCCCAAGCCAGAACTTTAACTGTCAAAGCAGCCTCGCTCCTCTGCCTCCAGAACAAGGCAGCGCTCTCCTGTTCTCTGAAATCTCTAAATATTTTGCTGAGCATAAGAGGCCGTTTGTGTTCGCTTCAGGCCTCCGGCTGCCGCCTTTTTTTTTTTCCACAGATCTTATCAATCTGCCTAAATTTAGAACATCCAGAAGTGTGTGGTTATTCCAGACCTTTGGCTGGCCCTCGCGTGGCGTGGCGTCGCTCCAAGCAAACGCTCGCTACACGACACTTTCACTCATCCTTTCCTCCAGCCCTTCATCTGCCAGGCAGGCATTGTTCCACCTTCAGCCGTTGTTGTTGGTGATCGATCCTGTTTTCGTTCCTCTGGTTGACCACAGACGGTCCGATTCCATCTGTTCATCTCTTTTGTTCTCCAAAAACTGATGTGGATCAAATGGACTCCTCAGAAAGGCTACTTTTTCTCCTGACCTCCATTCTGTCTCTGCTGCTGTTCCTTTCCCTTTCTACTCTGTTTTATGCATTTTACATAAATCGCACTCAGTATTGACTAAACTAAATGTAACAGCTTCCAAACTGTTTTAGAAATTCTTGGTTTAACTTCATCTAAACTTCAGGTCAACTCCAAAGGTAAACTACTTGAAAAATAAAGACTTTTATGCATCTTCTACATCCAACTGGGTTATGGATGGATGGATGGATGGATGGATGGATGGATGGATGGATGGATGGATGGATGGATGGATGGATGGATGGATGGGAGCTGTGCGGACTAGGTGTACTTTCTATAAGAGAGTAATATATATCTATATATACGTAATGGTAGTTCTCTCAGGAAGCAGTGGACCAGGTGTACTTTCTATGTAAAAGAAAATGAGTAAATCTAATTAATGATGGAAATATTTCAATAAATGGCCAAAAACACACACAAATAAAGTTGGAAGCACTGAGCCAGGGGAACTTTCAACACTAAACTACTAAACAAAGTACGAATGTATAGTTATTGCTTCCTCAACGGCTTCATTCACGAAAGAGACACTGCTAAACACAAAAGCCTTGAGCTGGGTATACTTTCTGTTCTCTTATACACAACATTTTAGAGAGTTCACTTTTGCCGTTTCTTCTCTTCCTCCCCTTCTCTTCTCTGCATGCTGTCCTTTACATCAGTTTTCTCCCGTTTTTGTATCATCATCTTTTCATTACCGTTACCTTTCTCTGTGCCCTTTCTACTCACCGTTGGGGCCTCCGCGCTCAACAGCCAGTTTTTTTATTTACCTTTTTCCATCCGACCTCGCTCGCCGACGGTGTAATGCGAGCTCTCAGTTCTTCAGTGCGCATCCCAGCCATTACCTCATGAGGCTTCCCTCCAAAGCTCCAAGAGCAACATGTCACAGCATGACAACTGCTGATCCCGGCACTGTGTGTGTGTGTGTGTGAACAGCATAGCCGGTAGCGATTATGCAGCGACAGCGTCTCACACACATCGCGCTGCCTCCCTCTGTGTGTACAGAGGTAACAGACAGGCTAAGGGATGAGATGGGGCCCAGTGGGAGAAGAAACCTCCACCTCACCTCCTCGTAACCCAGACTAACCAGGGGCAGAAGGAGGGAGAGAAGAGGGGGATGAAAGATGAGAAGGAAGGGGAATATATGGAAAACTGCAGCTAATCACGTCAAATCTTTATGCTGGTTCAAGTTTTTAGAAAACTTGAACTTATGCCTAGTGCTGGACAATATGGCTGAAAAACATACCAGTTTTGTGGCAGTAAAAACTGGTAATTATTGATTAGTTTTTTGTTTTAAGTATATAAAACACAGCCTAACTGGTGGGATGACCTTTCCTATTTCATCCAAAGTTTTCTCTCCATACTATTGTTTTTTATTTTTAAGCAGGTGTGAGGCAGAAACATTAAACTGCTGCTGCACCAGTTACTCACAGGTTGTTGCCAGGTAGCCATGGAGAGAGTGAGTTGCCAGGTAACCAAGGAGAGAGTGAGTTGCTAGGTAACCAAGGAGAGAGTGAGTTGCCAGGTAACCAAGGAGAGAGTGAGTTGCCAGGTAACCAAGGAGAGAGTGAGTTGCCAGGTAACCAAGGAGAGAGAGCGAGTTTGTTGATTCCACCAACCTGCCTTGCTAGCAGTAAGAGGTTAAGAGCCTTTTCTTTGCCTACATCCCCCAGAATGCTATGCAGTTCTGGACATTAGTGACATTAATAAATATTCTAGAAATATCAGACGTTATCTATTGATATCGTTCATGTGTGTCGCGATTAATATATTGCTTTTGCTTTATTGTCCAGCCTTAAACTTGTTTGTTCTATGTATTTTTATCTGAAAAGTTTGAAAACTTACCTTGGAAATTCTCATAGAGAGCTGGGATTTTACCGAGGGAAAAGTGTACGAACCCTTTGTACTAATATGGTTCGAAGCACGGTAACCTTAAACTGCTGCCAGTTGCTAGGTAACCACATTCTGCAACACGTTGTTGCTAGGTAACCAGACTAAGTAGCCGTGTTTCCATTGACCACATATTGACGCAAATTGCAATATGTTCACCTAATGAAAAACGCAGATTTAGGGGGAAAACAACAATAATTTTTTTATAAAGTTTTTGCAATACGGTGAGGTGGTTTTTCAGCCATCGTAAAATTTGTGAGTTACATAAAACTGCAATGGAAACCTTTTTTTTGCATCGTCCGAGTTCTGTGCTGCTGGTGGAAAAGACGGAGATGACAGGAAACGGTGACGGCATCATGTATGATTTTAATTGCATTTCTTTCTTGATGGCAACGCTGCAATTGCAAATTATTTATTTTTATTTTCGACAATAGTGGAACCTCTTTTGGCTTCTTTCATTTTGTTTCTCCCATGATGGAGATATTTGTTGTAGTTGAGTCTTTATTGATTTGATTCGAGTTTTTAAGTTGTTTGTGTCTCTTTGCAGTCGTCTGGCATTCAGCACTTCTCTTCTTTTGCATATTTTTTAGGTATTTTTGCCGTCTCTGTCTCAGATTTGTCTCCCTGGTCACTTTTTGCCTCTTATTTGCAGTCCTTTATCTCTGATTTGCATATATATAGTTGCGGTCTTTGTGTCACGCTGTAGATGTTTGATTGACTTGTATGTGAGAAGCTCCAGGGGCCCCTCCAGTCAGCGGCTCTTTGTGTCTCTGTCAGACCAAGGACAGATAATAACTTTACTCTTTAATGTTTACATATCTTTAGACTTAAAAGCCATTCAACTCACTGAGTTTTCCTCGAAATACAAATTCTTATAGATTGACTCCTCAGAGGTTTTGTTTAAATTCTGATTTGTTGACTTTGGCCTCATCCTGCAGCCTTTTTCTTCATTTTATTCACTCTTTACACAAATATGTCCTTTAAGATTTTCATGTAAATAGGCACTTAACTCACAATGTAAATTAGAGATGCCCAGTGGAGATGCTAAAGCGCTACACCAATATGGTATATAGTGGAAGCCAACTTCATCCATATTGATATGCAGTGACATAGTGTTAAAACGTAGCATTTTACTTTTATCAGCTTCAGTTTCATTTAGTTTCCCTTTGGGATAAATAAAGTACTTCTGAACTGAAATTAGTTGTTTCTTATCTGGAAAAAAAATAACTTTTCACATAACTTTTAAGCATTTCCAACATTAGAACATTTGAATATTTTATTTTGCTTTAGTTTTATTTTATTGTCATTTATATACATTTTTCATACTACTCCACTCTATTCTTACTTTTTAAATTGTATTTTGTCATTTTTTTTCGCTCCCTGTTTAATTTGCAGTTGAGATTTAATTTTTGTTACATTATTTTTATGTAAAAAAAATCTTGTTTTGTTCACTGGATTATTCTCTTTTTTGGATTTGTGATTCATTTTATAGTTTAGTTTGTATTTATATTTTCAATTTTCCTTTTTTTGTATTTTTTCCTCCATTTGTTTTACTTCAGTTAGATTCTTTTTACTATTTAAAGTTTTTTGGGGCGTTTAAATATCGGTAATGCATCTTTGATTATTTTTATGGCTACTTGCTATTTTTGTGCATAAGTAGCATAATTAGCTTCATTCACACAGAGTATCTCTTGACATCAAAAACAGCAGCTGTGTCAGCTGGTTTCCAAATCTTTTGACTCCTTGAGGAAATGAAGATGTTTTTCTGAACAGATTTGGCTTGTTTTGTTTTCCAGGATAAACTGGTCATCATTTTTAGATCCTTGACATTTCAGAGAGACAAACAACTTGAGCAGAAAGAGGTCAAACTTTACTGTAAGAGGAAGACCCCACCTGGTTCCAGCATCGCTTGTTTGTCCTTTCATTGTTCCCGACTCGAGTGCTAAACGCTCCTCTCTTCCTTTCGGTCGCCGTTGGAAAAAAAACGCGATCTTCTCGTCCAGGAAATAATCCCTCAAAATCAGCTTGTCTCAACAACTTTGTTTTACGCCTGCGTCTCATTCTGGAGCAGCTTCTCCTGAGTATTAAATACCTGCCAAAGTTTTCGTTCCAGCCCTGAAATAACAGCGGAGTAGATTTATTTCCTGGAATTCCTGTTCGGCGTTTGTTTTTTGGCCGAGTCGACCTGAAACACTTGTGAGGTAGAGTCATAATTAGTCCAGAGTAAAACAGAATGAGGCTGGACTGATGAGTGATGGATTACCGTATGCATGACATGTTCATTAAAACCTGACTGCTGTAACCCGCTTCACTTCGTCTAGACTGGAGTCAGCTTTGGTTTCAGCTGGCAGCGGTCGAACCTTACCTTGTGTTTTAACAGGTTGCATAATTTCACCGCCCAGAGTTGTAACCATTTTAGCTTCCATAGGTTCAGCTACTTATCCTTCCTTTGGTTTGTTCATCCATTTGTTGTGTATAAGTCCTTCTATCATCAGTTCATCCATCCATCCATCCATCCATCAGTTTATCCATCCATCCATCCATCCATCAGTTTATCATCCATCCATCGGTTTATCATCCATCCATCAGTTTATCCATCCATCCAACCATCAGTTTATCCATCCATTCATCCATCCATCCATCCATCAGTTTATCCATCCATCCATCCATCCATCCATCAGTTTATCATCCATCCATCTGTTTATCCATCAGTTTATCATCCATCCATCCATCAGTTTATCCATCCATCCATCCATCAGTTTATCCATCCATCCACCCATCCATCCATCCATCCATCAGTTTATCCATCCATCCATCCATCCATCAGTTTATCCATCCATCCATCCATCCATCAGTTTATCCATCCATCCATCCGTTTATCCATCCATCCATCCATCAGTTTATCCATCCATCTGTTTATCCATCCATCCATCCATTGTAGAAATAATTGCCATGAATTCATACTGATTTCTGTATTTAGAATTAAAATAGAAATCTGGGAATTTTAATCAGGTTGAAGAAACTTAGAAAAAGGAAGGTCAGAACTTCTGCTGGTGCTTGTCAGATCAACCCTGAGACCTCGTTAAAAAACTCCTGAAATAATTTGAAAATAGCAGAAGTCGTCCTCTCCGACAAAAGAGGAGCAGCAGTGAAGGATTACAGGTGATGCAGAGGACAGGAAGGAAAACGGCTCCTGTCGCATGTCTGAGTGGCGTTTTCACGCCGGGAGCAGAGACGTTACCGAACGAGAGGCGCATCGGCAGCAAAGTTCAGGAAGCCAGATAAACAGAGGGAGGCTGACATGATGGAAACAGAAAAAGGCGGCGGATGAATGAATCCAACAGAAGATGACAGTAGGAGACTGAAAGGAAACCGCAGCCAGAACCCGAACGAGACCCGAATGTGTGAAAGCGTTGACGTAGCGGAGCAAGAAAAGCGAGGGATGGCGCGTGAAAGAGTGCAGTCAGGTGAAAGTGATACGGAGAGGAGAATGGGGGGGGGAGGCGGACGTACAGGGTGGTCCGTCCCGCTCCCCCGCCGTCTCCTCGGGAGGCTGACACTTCCCTTCATCCATGTGACCGGTCACAGGAGGGGGGGATGAATGGAGGAGTGGAGAGGAGGTGAAAAGAGCCAGAAGAAAGGCGGCGGAGGGACGGTAAGCAGCAGACGGACATCTAAATGCTCGCCTGCCGATCTATTGGGGAGGAAGGATGGGAAACGCAGCAACGCTGGAAACTTTAAACTCAAAATATTCACACGTCTGATCACAAAGTTCAGTTAACGTATCAGGAGTTTCTGATGAAACTTATTCATCCTTTTATCAATTCATCCATTCTTTTATTCATCCATCCCTCCAGCTTTTTATCAATACATCCACCTGTCAGTCATTCCTCTTATCCATCCATCCGTCCATCCTTTCATCCATCTTTCCTTATATCCATCCATCCTTTCACCCATCTTTCCTTTTATCCGTTCATCCTTTCACCCATCTTTCCTTTTATCTGTCCATCCTTTCCTCCATCTTTCCTTTTATCATTAATCCTTTCATCCATCTTTCCTTTTATCCATTCATCCTTTCACCCATCTTTCCTTTTATCTGTCCATCCTTTCCTCCATTTTTCCTTTTATCCATTCATCCTTTCATCCATCTTTCCTTTTATCCATTCATCCTTTATCCATCTTTGCTTTTATACATTCATCCTTTCATCCATCTTTTATCCATCCATCTTTTCATCCATTTTTCCTTTTATCCATTCATCCTTTCATCCATTTTTCCATTTATTCATCCATCCAGCCTTCCTTCCCTTTAGAGATGAAACAATTTATCGTTATTAATCGATTATTCAAATAATTGTCAGCTAATTTAATAATTGAACACTGAATCAGTTTCACCCTGTATGTTTTTCTAATATTGTATAAATCAGACTTAAATGATTCAATTACTGTTTTAAAAAAAAAAAAAAAATCTTAATCGGCTACAAAACTAATCACTTTCCAACTTTCAAATCTTATAAGAATAATGAATCTAAAATCACATCTGGTATATTTTTAGTCTCACATTGTTTTGGATTAAATTATACATTTTTGTAAATTTTTTGTCATTTTTATCCAAATATTATTGAGAGCAATTGTCTGTCGCCTAGAACTGCTGTGAAATGGGGAGAAATAAACGTTAAAGCAGTGTGAAGCCCTCTCCCTGCTGATCTTCAAACTGCTCTTTCCTGACACGTGTCCATGTTGTCGTCTCTTTAAATGCTGAACTCTTTCTTCTTCTTCGGCCTCAGACTGACGCAATGGGGCGAACAGATAACGGCCAACGTTCAGAAACGTTGGTCAGCATCTGGATTTATGGCTGCAGGCCTGTGTGGGAGAGCGGGCCGTGTTTTCGTGTCCTCGCTCTCAACTTCCTGTCCCGTCTGTGGCCGGCCTTATCGGTGTGACAGCGGGTCAGGCCGTGGTCACGGCGCTGCGACCCGATCCGGGTCTCCGCCTCCGACCCGCTGGTCAAGCAGCGGTCAGGAATTGGGTCGGCTGTTTCAGGACCGAGCCGCTTTCACAATAGGATATAAATAAACATGACGAATAAGAAAGCGTTTGGCTGGTGGAGGATCAACAAGCGGTCATCAGAGTACCTGAGTGACCGCGCTCTGACCGGGCCGGGTCATTGTTCCGCCTTATCAGCGCCGGCCCCGCCGTCAGCCTCCCCGCGTCCACGCCCCTTCCTGTCAGTGGTCATCTCATGGTCAGAGCCTTCAAAATCCCCCTCACCTTTTAATCTGCTTCCTGTTTCGGGTGTCGGAGCTGCCGGCTGCTGATGAGCCAATTAGATCCTTCGCAGCCTGGAGCGGCCCGGGCGTTTGAAGTGTCACTAATGTTTTACACCTGGGAATCCATCATGGCGTCTTTACGCTGCGGGACTTTTGTCACTAGGATGACCTTCTTCATTCACAACTAATGTCGTCTCAAGGAACTAAACCAACAGACCAGGTTTATTTCTTCACAGTTTCAGCAGCAAGGCAGCATAAAAACATAAAGACGTCAAACAATCAATGATTGTGAAACAAATCAAGTGCAGCTGTTAAAATAATCAATACTCATCAAATATTTTGATCAGGGATCCATTTATTATGGTTCAAAAGAAACTATTTAGTGTGTTTGCTTGTTTTTATTAGTTGTATTTAGTTCAATGTTGTTTAATTTCAGTTCAGTTTAGTTGTTCATTTTTGTCTAAATCTGTTGGTTTTAATTCATTTTAGCGTCTTTTTGCTATTTTTATTACCAGTTAAATATTGTTCAGCTTGTTAGTTTTATTTTGTTTTGACTTTTTCTCTAATTCAGTCTTAATTCATTTTTAGTGTTTGCTAGTTTTTATTATTTATGTAACATTGTTTTGTTATTATAGTAATAGTTTGTTTTTTCATACTTAAGTAAATTTTCTTTTGTTTCAACAAAGTTAGTTTTTTCCCAATTAATCACCACTTTTATTTATTTTTGCGAATGAAAATATTTTCTCAGTTTTAGTTTTTGTTATTTTGTTAGTTTTGGTTAACTATAATAGAGTTGATAATTACCAGGACAATTTATCATCCAGTGAGATTTGTTGTTCTTGCTTAAAGTGTTATTGCCTTTATGTTAAATACTACATATTGAACATTTCCTGTTCTGTCCGGTCGTTATCAGCAGCGATGGATGAATTCTGGTACCTGCTTACAAAGTGACGAGCTAAAAAAACAAAACGAAGGAGCGCAGGAGAGGGAAAAATCCCACAGCGCGGTGGTTCAACCAGGGGTCTCCCTTGTCAGTTAGACACTGCGCAGGCGGAGACGGACAGAGACGGAGAGAAGAGAAGGACGAGCGAAGACTCAAAAAAAAGTGATTGTGGAAATATTGGAGAAAGTGCAGGAGAAAAGGAGGTCAGGCGGAGGGTAACTCGACGTTACGGAGGAGGAAGAAGGGAGCGAGACGATAAACGAGGGCGGCCCGCTGGGAGCTGCACGGTGCGCTGATAAAGCAAATAAAGACGGAATAGTCCAAAACAAACAGGCTGGAAAACAGCAGCTCTTAGCTCCATTTAGACTCTGAAAGTCGGCCCGGCTCCTTCAGCGGAGGTTAGATCCTGTCCAGTAGTTCAGCTCCGGTTTAACTTTCACTCACTTCACTGGAAATGAGTCAGCTGGACTCTTAATTTCATCAACTCATAGTTTTCTAAATCTTCCACTTTGGGGAAACTCGAAATGAAAAGTTGAATAGAACATGAAATTTGTTATAATTTGATTTGCTCCAAACACGTAGATGGAAAAATACGGCACATTCGTATTTTCCTTTTTGCAACATTTTAAAAGTTTTCTTAAAGATTCAGAAGGTAATTTTTGTAAAATGTTTTTTTTACACAGTTATGAGACTCGTAATCTGTGAAAAGATCGAGGAGGAGCTGCGTTTTGTGGGCGGAGCTTGGCCCAATCAGATGTTTTGCTGAATGGCTGCCGTGGAGATTAATGGATTTCTCAAACATGCATGAAAGAGTGAAGTCAACACTCCAGGGAAAACCATTATAATGTGATGTAAAGCTAAAAAAATGATTTTATATAGTACTGCCCCTTTAAATCTTTCTGCTGATGATCTGATGAGAGTCTGAAACTGTTCAGTTGCTTTTAAGGATCTGAAAATATTTAACGATAAAACTTGCATCTGTCAGGGTGGAAATCAGTTTCCATGTTTAGACTTTGCTTTTGTTTCAATGAGAAAATGGTCTCCAGTCCAAAAACTGGACTACTTAGAGTGATTTACCTTCTCTACGATGGTTCAGAGGCCTGAACCTCTGAAACGTTTGTGATCTGCAGCTGACCTCTGACCTCTCTGTGAACGAGAACAGAGGCTAGCTTCCCCGCGTTCGGCTCGTACATGACGAGCCGTCGAGTTCAGCCTGAGCGCTGAAGCGTCTGCGGCGCTGTGTTGTGGTCACTGGCAGCGGCGCGCTGCTCTGCGGCGGTGGCAGACGTACAAAGATACAAGCTTTTGGTTTTAATTTAGCTCTTGGCTCTGTTGTGAGAATGTAAAATTAGTTCCCTGCTGCAGAGCGATAAACATCCCAGCTTACCTCATTCCAGTCATAGCTCATGATGGAGCGATACGGCCCGAGCTCTGCAGGCTTGTAAAGACTCTTTCATCTGCAATGGGGGAAATTTCAAAAGCCATCTTCCTGAAATGCAGCCTGGTTGGGGAAACTAGGGCAGCTGGACGTGTTTATTTAAACTGGAGAGGGATCCTCTTGGAGATACAGAAGCAGTAGCTGCCCCAGTGTCGCCTGATAACCTCCGAGTGTGACCGCTGACCTCCCAGCTCCGGGGTTAAGTGTGAAGTCTCTTCCTGCGGCGCGTCAGTCAATGAGGTGAGCTGCGCTGGGATGCTTCACACTGGAGGGAACGTTTAGGATTAGTGGCTCCAAAATGATCAAATCGCTGAGATTTTTACCCCAAAATAAACTCAAGCTGACGTGATTGTTTGAAAAGAAAAAAAAAAGATAATAGTTCGGATGCTATGTTTTTAGAAATCGCCAGGAATTTTAGTTTGAACTCGGTTTTTATTCATCAGACAAATTTTATTTTACCTAACATCAGTTGTTTCTTTTACAAATTTGTCGATATTCCGCCAGTGTAAAAAACCTCAATTTCGGTGTTTAAATTAAATGAGAAATGTAATTAAAATCCCAAATGAATAAGTTTGTCCAAGCAGTAAGTTATTAAAAAAACATGCAGCACCATCATCCTCCAACCACTTCCTGTTGTCTTCTTCGTTGTCTCCGCCAGTAGTAACATCCGGTTGTTGATCATGTGACTCGTGTGATTAAACTAAAGGGTTTCCATAGCGGTTTTACGAAATACACAAATTTCAGTAGAGGCTGAAAGCTACCTCATCCTAGAGCAAAAACTTTGTATGACAAAAAAACTTGAGCTTTTTTGAAATTGCCGTTTCCATTAAGCAAATTTATTTTCATAATTGCAGTTTGCGCAGGATCTGAGACACTGCTCTTAATTTGAAAAAAAAAAACAAAAAAAAAAAACAACATATTCTGAATGAGCATTCTTGTTTAGTTTGCTTTAAACAAGCTTTAATTCGTTTGACTATAAAGTCTGGTTCGTTTGGGGAGGTGTGAAATGAACTGCGGTCCGGATGTAAATGTGAACGCCAAGCAGACCAGGAGATGCTCCAAAAACAGGAGGACAACGTTATCCTTACATTTGTCCATTAGGTATTGTACAATACGAACTGAATAATCAACACATCGTATAAAACAGAAAAGATAAGGATATTTTCCATTGATGTTTATTTTATTATAAGGCTGAAAAATACTTAAGTTTCTTGTACCATCATTGAGGACGTTAAAAAGACAAACAAATAGGATATTTTGGCACAGAAAATGTTTAATATTTCATTATCTTAAGATTTACATTGTGAGAGGTGATGGTAGAGTCACAACTGTTGGCATTGTGGCAGATTAAGAAGCTGTTTTTCTTCACTTATTCCACTTCTGAACAACATGTAACTCAGTGGAGAATCACTAGACCAATAAATCACTAATCAGTCTGGAAAATGGTAATAAATGGTGAATTGACACAGCAATAGAACATCTGTTTAGCGTTAGCTCTTTATCTTAAACATAGTGAAGAGGTAAAAGACCAAAGAGAAGCTAAATATCTGCTTCTCCACGTCTTGCAGATGAGGTTAAAGATGGCCGACGGCGGCTGTTGTCTTCCTGATAAAGTTGAAAAGCACTTTTCCTTTGAGTTGAATTCCTGGATGAAGGACAGGCAGGACGCAAACCATCCGCGTGACGGACAAGCGCCAAAAATCTCCACGTTCGGCCTGGATGTCTCCTCGGCTTTTTAATCTCAGATGACAGGTGTCAGCATGCGTGCTGATGGTGACCTCTGACCTCCGAAGTTTGAGAGATAATGTTGAGGAGACGGCAGATGACAGACGGGTGTTTAGGACTGGAGATGGTTGGAACCACTTTCACTGCTTTCGGTGAACTTTGAATTCTGCTTTGACGTGAGGCGTTATGTCCAACGACTTCAGCTTGTCCTAAACATATTTCTGTTTTTCAATACCTCACCCTGTTACTCTGACACCCCTAAATAAGAATGAAGCCAGTCTGTAAATAATAATAAAAACATTTCCTTAACTAGTTGATGGGCTAAAATGTTGAGCAGCAGCTTTGTTTTCCCTTTAAATGTAGTTGCTCCATAAGTATGGAGCAACAGGATAGTTGCTCCATAAGTATGGAGCAACTATCCTGCCAAAATTTAAAATATAGAGATAAAAACAATGTCTTAAATAAACACAGAATAAGAAAAATTGGAGAAAAACATGCACAAAATGAAAATGAATTGATAAAATAAGACAGGAAATAGTAATTTAATACTATTGAAAATTATAGATATATTTATATTTTATATCACGCCTTAAATAAGTTAGTAAAAATTTTTTGGAAATTTAGCATATTACATAATTATGTTACCAATTTTGTTGTACATTACATTTAAATAATATGAGACTAAAGTCGTAATGAGAGAAACTCATTAAGAGAATAAAGTCATAATACAATAAAAAATAGTAAAAATATAAGAGTAACAATGTAAGAATAAAGTAACAATGCAAGACAACATTGTACCGCAAGAAAAAGTTGTACCATGATTACGTCATATTACGACTAACGTGGAATATTGCAATAAGTCCTAAAAATACATAAAGCATAAAGTTGTACGACAGTCATATTTTGAAAATGGAGTTATACGAAAAAGTTCACATCGTAATAATGAGAATAAACTCAATATTCCAAGGCTAGTCGTAATAATAAAAACAAGTTATATAAGGAGAATAAAATTGTTTGACAAAAAGTTGTATGACAATCAGGTCAAAATAATCCCAGAATAAACTCATATTACCAGAATGGAGTCATAATATTTGGAGAACGAGGCAGTAATTTTAGAATCACTCCTTCACTAAAAATAAATGAGTAATTATAGTTTGGTTTTCATTTCATAAATAAGGACTCATCTGTTCACACATCAGCTTCACATTATTATCAATTTCATGACTTTGAAGCTATTGTTTAAACAACAAAGAATCACAAACTTGACGAGTCGCTTTGTGATCTTAAAACATATCAAAGCTTTGTTCTCAATGAAACAACTTTTTTTCTGGTAGTTTTACGGCTTTCTTGTGGTAACACTATGTCTTTATTCCCGTAATTTTAAAAAAACAACCTCTCAGTGTGGCTGTCATGATTTCCTTTTGCCGTTTTTCGAGGAGTTTTATGGCTGAAGAGCCGACAGACTTGATGGGTGATTGATGGAGGACAGCTGCGGTCTGGAGCCAGACGGCTGAGATGGACGGCTGCCAAAATGGCTGCTGCGTTTGATAAAAGTCCCATCCACTTTCGCTGCTTTTAGTGACCTCTGACCTCTCTGCATGTCAAACGTTCAGGGAGACTGACAGCTTGGAGAGGGGAGAAAACGGAGAGGTTTCCAGCATTTATTGAGTTTCCATAGAGGCGGAAGAGTTTGGATTTGGAGAGTGTAAACAAGGAAAATAAACAGCCAGAGTTGGCATCAACATCTCTGAAAAGTGAAAGGAGAGGAAGGAGAAAGCAGCTGGAGAGAGAGAGGAAGGTAAATAAAGATGGAGAGAGGACGATAGATGAGGCTGAGGAGGAGAATATGGTGATGGAGAGAAATAATAGGAGTGAAACAAGAGAGATGGAGGGAGAGAAAACAAGTAAAGTGAGGGTAACGCATCACTTTGTTTTTGTGCTCATCCCTCCTGGAAGAATAAGAGGAAGCAATAATCTGAGAGTGTGTGTGTGTGTGTGTGGAGCGATAGTGTAGGGGGGAGGTCACGGCGAGGTGAGAGAGGGGGAGCGAGACGGAGAGGAAAGTTCAGCTAGAGGTGAAGAAAGGGACCTGCCGGTTTCTCAGAGTGTGTGTGCTGCGGGTGAATCCAGGGTCAGGTGTGTGTGTGTGTGTGTGTGGGAGCGGGTTCGCCAGCAGGACCTGCTGGATCGCGTGTGCCTCGTTGTTTTGTTTTTTTTTATCTTCGGAAAAGCCCACGCAGTTTTTTTGTGTTTTTTCTTCTTCTCTGTTTTTCATTTTCAGGAATCCTGTCTGCGTTACGTCTCGTCCTCCATTTTTCTCGTCCTTCATTTTTTACCCCAAAAATCAACTTAAAAATAACTTTTCACCATGATATACGAGCTTCTTTCAAGTCAGTACATCTTTTTTTTTCTCAATATTAGCGATTTACTGATCTGAAACAAGCAGCTATTTCTTCCTGAAAAGTTAGTTATAAGTTAGTTTTATCTTATTTTAAGTGTAGTAGACATTTGTACTAGTTTTATACCTAAAACTAACTTAGAAGTAACTTTTGACAAGAGTTAGGAATTTATTTAAGTCAATAATTCCTTAATAATGACTTTAAAGAAAGTATGAGTTCACTTTTAACAAGGAAAAAATGTCGTTATAAGAGAAATAATGACTAGTGATTATTTAAAATAAATATTGAAGAAGTATTAACTGAGAACAAGTTCCTGTTTCTCACTGAAAGTTTACTCTTAAATTAGTTTTCTTATTTCACATGCGATAAGATACTTTTACTAATATTAAAATAAAAAAAATTCTTGTCCTTACAAGACAATTTTTACTATGTGAAATAATCTGCCAGTGGAACTTTTACTTTTTTTTATATTAAGAAAGAATTAATTTAAAACATGCTCCTATATATTGCTAAAACATTACTTCTAAGTTAGTTTTAGTCTTAATTTACATGTACTGAGATATTTACACTACAAACTACACCAAAACACTTGGTAAAATTGTGTTTTTCTGCTGTCTGAATTTAGAAACTCTAAACACATTTTTTTGTTTCCACAACTTTAAATTTGTATAGACTGGTAAATATCTTGTGTTCAAATTGTTTGTGTTGAAACTAGGACTGCAACTAATTATTCTATCAGTCATTTTGATGATTAATTTGGACCTGCTGGATTATGTGTGCCTCACCTTTTTTGTGAACAAAGTCTATTCGAAACATTTTGTTATGTTTTAATTTGCCTTGTCCTTGGTATGGAACATAGAAACCTTAAACTGCTGCTGTTACCTAGCAGGCCGTTGCTAGGTAACAGCAGAATGAACGAGTTGCTAGGTAACCAAAGAGCAGTTGGTAAGTTTCTCCAACCTTCCATGACAGTTTGAGCGGCTAAAGTCTTTCCTTTGGATCGGAGCTCAGTGAATGTTCTCTGTGTTAAATATTGATATTGATCGTGTGTCTGTTGAAATGCGTATTGTTATTGATTTATTTTCCAGCCTTATATTTAATCCAAAGTATGGTGCTGGAAAAGTTTGGAAACTTTCCTTGGAAACGGTTGCTAAGTGCTGGAATTTTACAGTGAACTAGTGTAGTTTAATAGCGATGAACGCTACACCATGTTACACCATTAACTGCCTGTAAATTATTAATTTCCTCTCTCTTTGCTGTGTGTTTTCTTTCTCCTGCAGACGCGTATTAAGTTGCCTGTTTCTGTTGCATGTTTTATGGGCCATTTGTAACCTGTTAGCCTGAGCTCAGCACGCTAACAGCTCAAACACGCCACACGTTATAAAAAAGAGATGAGCCGATTTGGTGTCCCAGAGTTTAGGCATCAGTCCGTTTTCAGATAAAATGCAAATATTGTAGCTGTGCTGCCAGCTTGTCAGTTTGGTGTTGGTCTTCTTTCCTGGTGAGTGTTAACACGACATTTCAGGGTTGCTTCCTGTATAGCAACAACTGCAGGATGCCTTTTATCTGTCCCCCCTTCAGCTTGAGTAAATCTCAAAAACCATCTGTAATTGTCAGGATAAGCCGACGTATTCAGTTGGCTATGTATTAAATTATACCGTTAGTTTAAAATAAAATGAATCTGAAGAGAGTTGATTTGCCAGACTATACACTGCAACAAAGATTTATTACTAAATTAAGTAATCTAATCATCATGAATCAGCTTCAAATGGTTATTATTAGTTCTTGAGACAAACTGGGAATCACCGGATGATCTCACACAGGCAAAATCTCAAACTGTTTATCTCAAGTGTTTAATGATTTGGTTTTTATCACAAAGAAAGTTTTGTATGGGAGTAAACTGGGTCAGTGCCAGTCGGCTTTTCTTGTGTTCTTGTTTTTTCTACTGAAATGTTTTGCATACATTATACTTTATATAAAAAACATAACCTGGTGTGAGGTGAGTCGTATTAAGACTTAAGGATGTGAAGTGTTTAAGTATTTGAAAGTTATTAATCGAATGTATATTAGAACGGCAAACAGATTGGAGAACGCTCCAAAAGCAGGAAGTGGACTATAGTGCAGGGGATTCTGGGTAAATAAATCCAAAACTATGTCTATCACTAGCAGGAGAAATGGCTCGTGGTTTTATTGTTTTTTTTTTATACCAAAAACAAAAGATAAATCGTACGACCCCTTAAATCTGACGCCACTCCCTGTCTGTTTACATTCTGTGAATAAGGAAGTGGCGCTCACTGTTTCCTTCAGAGGTTTTCGTGTCGTTTCCTTCAGTGGTTCTTGGTGCAGGCGAGGAGGGGAACAGCTTCCTAAAAGAGTTTGGTTGGTTTGACACAGTGCAGTGATTTGATCCCGAATCCAACCAAATCTATCAAACGACCCACTTAGTTCATCCAGCAGAATAAATAATTCATTTCTGTGTTAATTTAATGCCTTAAAATTGGACTGGATTGCTTAGATTAAAATCAAATGAGCAGAAACATTTAAAAGGGTTTGCAGTGACAACAATCGGCATGAGTAAAAACCATTGGAGTTGAGAGAGAAAAGTTGGACTGTTAAGAACCGGCCTCAGTTGGGAAGGTTACCAAATGTTGCTGAGGAGACGTTTCTCAGTAAGACACCTGAAACACCATTACAATAAGATAAACTGGCAGTTTGTTCTTTATATTCAGCAGCAGTTGGATGATTGATATGAATTAGAAATAAATAAACACAAATGTATCCTTTTTTTTTGTTGTGAAGCTGCATCTACACAGCCATAAAAGTCCTGCTCAGCTTCCTGTATCTGATTAACACCGATCTTTTTCTGTTTTTTTGGTCTGCTGCTATGTACCTGTTGCTGAGTGCACACGCCTGTTTGTACTTGTTTATACGAGAGGATTAGCGGGTCAAACCTCGGCCACAGCGGGGTGAACTTGAGGACAAGGAGAGGGGAACACGGCAGTGGGAGGACCGGGGAAGGAGAAGAAAACAGATAGCAGATAGCGGGAGTTGGATGAAGGTGGGAGGGAAACAAGGAGAAAGGGGAGGAAGTACAAAGAGGCATTCGTCTTCCCTGTGATGGCTGATTGAACCGAACTGAGCAAATATTCAGGAAACTTCCTGTTTTAGGGAATGGCAGCCTTGACCTCCTCACTTAGATTTACAGCGGTCGTAAAAATGGAGGAAATGATTCAAGTTTACGTTTGAGAAAACTCTTAGCTCAAGTGATACTGGACAATAACCTGAGTAAACAAATTGTAACGTCATTTATTAGATAAGAAAAGCTGTCAAAGCACATTGGGCCACATTATGGCCCAATGTGAAAAACTTACTGCACTCTGGATCATCAACAACAGGTCTTCAGTGACTCTTGCATCACTCATGAGATACTTCACCTACTTTTCTCTGAAACATTGATTTATTTCAGCAATATGTTTGGTGTTTTAGTTTTGTTTCTAAGGCATTCAGACTCTAGTTTGCTAGCATGTTTTGAATCTACATCCTGCAGCAACATTTTCTTTCAGAATGTTGTAGCAGGGAGTAGAATTCATGGTTCCATCAATAATGTCAAGTCATTCTGATCCTGATCATCACACTGCCACCACCATGGTTGACTAGTAGCCTTTAGCTTGAACTGCAGTGTCAGCTCAACTTGGCTCTTCTTTAAGAAGCTGCTAGTTCAATTCAAACTACCTTTAAGCTCAGCTCAGAGAAACCCTTAACTTGAATTTGCGTGCCTGTTAGCTCTGTTAGACTGTGAAAAGCCATTTTTCTGGAGTCTTAGAAGCAGCTAGCTTGAATTTGATTGCCTGTTTGCTAAACTATGTGAAGCCATTAGATTGACTCTGAAGAGCCCTGTTAGCTTGAAGCCAAGACACGGTTACCTTGAGTTTGTGTGCCAAGTTTAGCCATTTTCTCAACACTGAAAAGCTGTTAGCCTGTGTTTGAGTGCCTGTTAGCTTGACTTTATAGCTCGACTCTGAGAAACTGTTTGCGTGACGTTTTCTTGAAGTCGAGTGCCTGTTAGCAAATGAAAAGCTTTTAGCGCTTCTCTTAGAAAACATTAGCTTGAGTTTGAGTGCTTGTTAGTTCAACTTTGAAAAGCGGTTATCTTTACTCTGAGAAGCCGTTAATTCGAACATTTCTATGATTCCTCAAACTGAAACCACACAGAAATCTGTCCATTGCAGATAGGATACTGAATGCTTATAGTTTTCCCACATGACCCCCTTTCAAAAATAGTTCAAAAGAAATTGGTGTCATAGAAAAAGGCTAAATATGAGCACTTCCTTTCCTCGGCAGCCTGTCATTCCACTCCTCACCCTGCCTCTCCTCCCATTTGTCGCGTTCGCTGTTTGGTGTCTGTTTCCATCTCTGCTCTTTCATTTGTGCCCTCCATCTTCCCCACATGTGGTTTTGCTCTCCATCTCCCTGCTCCACCTCCTCCTCTCTCATCCCTCGCTCACATATGGTTTCTCTCTCTGGATCTGTGTGTGTTTGGTGTTACGTGGAGTTCACTGGGGCTCCCTGCTCACACACAGCTTACGGGTTAGCCTGCCTGTTTCTGCATGTGTGTTTCACGCAGGGTTCAGCAGGGCAGCAGCTGGTTATGCAACACTTTGAATTGTGGGTCAGTTAGACGAGGATGACACCGTTCCTCATAGCCTCTTTATTTGCTCTTTGTTTTGCTTTTTTAAGTGACATTTAGCTCTGAGATGTCATAAAAACAGAGCTTTTAATGGAGGTCAGGTATTTGTCATGTTGGAGAAAAAGAAGCCGTCCAGCTCCAGTGTTTGTAAATCCAATGCTAATTCAGTTTGTATAGTCCCCTCTAAGTTCTTAGGAAGATTATGGCTGCTTTGTTTGCGCTTTGCTCATTTAGCACTGAGAAAACGCAGCACTGTTAACTCATAACAGGAAGGTCAGTCAGAGACCAAGCCGTCTCTTCCTCATTCAGACGTTTTAAACAAGCAGTTGGGTCAGGTTTAAATCCAAGCTTTAGTTTCTAAATGATGCTGTAAAGAATACTCAGAACTAGTTTTCTGTCACTTCTTCATGGAAATGTACTAATAAATTATCTTTTTTATTGCTTACTTGGAGTGAAAAACTAGCAAAGATAAGAACGCGAATACTTTTAACCATTTTGAAAATGGTTAAAGGTTTAAGGAATTATTTTAAAAATCTGAATTTCCTTTGAGCCTAAAAAGCTTCTCATAAAAAGACTCTTAATTTCAATAATCTCCATAAATCTCTCCATATTTCTGATGATATTTTGCAGCTTCAAAGCTGCATTGTGGTAACTTCCTGCTCCTGTAGCTGGTTAGCATATCGCCCTTCGCATGCGGACGCTGTTGATGTTGGTGTTAACGTTCTCAGGCTTCAGGTGATCTTTGAATCTGTGAGTCATTCTCTCTAAATCTCTCTTCCTCTTTCTCAATGTTTTGGTTCAGTTACTGGACCTTTTCACCCAGTGGGACTGGTCCACTTACCTGGCCGACTACGGAAAGTCCACCTGCAAATACCTAAGAGTCAACCCACACACTGCGCTGGCCCTGCTGGAGAAGTGAGTAACGGTTTGAGCGACACTCTGGGTTTTTACTGCAGAGGATTAGCGTAGCTGCTGCTTTATGTCATGCTATCAAGTTTATGAAACATTTTTTACAGAAAAACTGCTAAGAAAATAAAATTTTCTGGATTTACTGATTGTAAGATGGCTAAAAAGTTCAAAACTAGTTGCTGAGCACTGCTAGTCAGCTTGGAACACCCTCA
The DNA here is from genome assembly GCA_903067075.1 of Micropoecilia bifurca. Classification (NCBI taxonomy): domain Eukaryota; kingdom Metazoa; phylum Chordata; class Actinopteri; order Cyprinodontiformes; family Poeciliidae; genus Micropoecilia; species Micropoecilia bifurca. The sequence goes on from CAEGAF010002653.1 coordinate 28,389, forward strand.
CATTTTTTTCTGTTAAATTTTTTTAATATTATATAAGTTATCTTATTCTCAGATAAAGTCAGAAACAGAGTTAGCAATTCTCAGCTACTTTAAAACTGAAACCATGAGTGAAAGGTCCAGAGAATTACTTCCTGAAGCGCAAACCATACAGGTAGGAGAGTAATGACAGATGTGAGCCTGTCGAGACCAACGTACTGATTGGATTTAGCGCTTTAGCGTTAGCTGAGCTGATGTTTATGATTAGCGTTTTAGCATTAGCCCACCCTGGCCCTAAAACGTTAGAGTGGGTTAACATTTTAGGGTCATAGATAACATCTATAAATGTTTTAGATGTTATCTGTGACTTCTAAAACCATGTTAATCTATAAAACTTTAAAAAAAATTTACTCCACATTCAACCCTGCTTAAAGCAGTTTGTCTTCCACACAGTGTGACGTCACCTCTGATCCCAATAATCAATTGGCTGAAAGGCCAAAGATGCTGTTGACTCAGATTCAGAAATCAGACCAGATCCAGAAATTGTGGTCTTAGGGTGGAATGTGAGATCTGTCCCACGTACATGTAGAGAAACAACAAAACGATGTGGAAATGATTCTCGGCTTATCATCTTCATCTGAACTCCTGTTTCCTGTCGTTCCTTCTCCTCCTGTTCGGACAGGTTGTTTAAGCCGTGAGTATCGTTTGTGTGTGTCATGTTCAGTGCAGGCATGCGACTTTGAACCCCCCCTAACCAGTTCTAATAGCGTGAGTGTGAAACCTGAGGGACCCTCTGTGTTAATGGAAAGTCAGCCGATATGTTGATGATACTGAGGTTTATCTCTCCAAAAACGCCGCCCCCATCAGCCTGTATCTGAACCATCTCTGACGATGCAGAGATCTGAGCTTGTGTGGTAACACTGATCTGAATCACATCCTCTCTCACACTCAGCCTGCATGAAAACAAACAGTTTTAATCAGAGTTTGTGGATTAATGGTTTGTGGAAGTTTTACCACCAGTAATGTGCTTAAGAACGCGAATACGTAATGAACAAACCCCAAAAGGAGACGAGGTATGACTAAACCTCCTGGAGATCCAGTATGCAGCTCCATATCTGTGTGTTTACAGTACTGTCCAAAAGTATTTCCCCTTTGCCAGGGGTGTCAAAACTTTTTGTATCAATTTAAAAGGTACCTATTACGCTTCCTTGAATTAGGACAGCTCTATGGCGATACAAAACATGTTCATTACATTCTTTTGCCCAAAATCATTCTTAAATTTGCAATTATACAACTATACATAATTGAAAAGCATAAGTGGAGCCTCCTGCACAACATAATAAGAAAGGAGCAAGTGGTTTCTGGATGGTAAGTCAACAACAAAACACTTGGCTTTTCCAGTAGCCAAAGTACAGCGCATGCAGCGGAAAAACCAGCTGACCAAACGTGCTGGAACTCAGCTTGGGTTGCTAGGTAACGGCTGGGGATGGCTGAGGTTGCTAGGTAACGGTGGAATCCCTTTCAAATATAACATTACATTTGATAGATTTTTGAAAAAGCTCAGTTTCCAGACACCTAAAATATTAATTTATTCTCAAAAAAAGTGTCTGTGTGTTTTTTAAGTGCTTATTACAACACTTTACAAATTTAATTTAGGCTCGATTTAATCTATTCTCAGCAATGAAAACACTGTTTAAGTAACTCTTCTTTTGAATTCTTGTATTTAGCCAATTTTAGTAAACTAATCACAAACAGATTTGGGTGCTGCTGCTTTTCAAGTAAAGTCACAAGAAAGATGCAAACCTTGCAGGAGAAACCATAAAACCTGCTTCTATTGCGAGAAGATTTAAATTTGTCTGCGATAATTTTTCCATAATTTGAACAAAAAGTCTCTAGGAGCCTAAATGGTAAATAGTTTTTCAGAGGACTGTTGAACAGTTGGTTGCAGATACATTTTCTTACACTCCTCTAACCCCGTTTTGACCTTTCACCCCCAAAACATCCCCTGTCCTCGTTTTTCTGCCTCCAGGATGAAGGAGACGAGCAGGAAGAATGTCGTCCTCGCCCAGTTCAAGAAGGCGGACAGAGACCGACAGAAGCTCATCGACGCCGTCATCAAACAGCTACGCAACCTCATCGCGCAGCATCACGCCTAAACGGAGCCTCCTGATTGGTCAGGAGCGCCTTCCATAAGCCAATAATCAGAACTAGCGCAACGATTTTGGTTTTCGTTTCCATCCGATCTCGTTCTTTTTAGTTGCTAACCAAGCTGCCGTCAGCTAGCAAATCCTCGTAGAAAAGCTACTGAGCCTTTATTTTGGTTGAGAAGCCAAAATAAAGGTGCAAAATAAAGCCGGATCCTAAAGGTGCTGCTTCTGAACTTCATTTATGCCGTCAGGTTTGACTTATTCCTCCATATGGTGCCAGATGTACGGAAGTCCTGAAAGGCCAAACAGGAAAATAAAACATTTTCAAAGTCTGACCAAATTTTTTGACTTCTCTCAACTTCAGAAGTCAAGAGAAAAGTAAAACAAAGATTTTTTTTGTCAAATTGGAGGATAAAAAAATGTAAACATTGAAAATATTTAATTCTACATGGTTTGTTGTACTTTCATGACTTTTAAGGTCAATAAAAAACAAAACTTTGGTCAGACTTAGTAAAAAAACAATTCTTATTTGGTCTTTCAGGACTCATTGCTCATTGAGACGTAAAACGTTTCCATGGAAACGGTTCATAAGGAATCCATGAATGCCAAATTTACCCTGAGATTCTTCCATTTTTCTCGACCGAATAGGTTGGTTTAAGAAGCGACTTTTATTGTCTTCCACTTCACTCGTCTTCGTATCCTGTAGCACAACGATGAGGCACGTTGAATGTACGTCTGAGAGATTATTCTGCCGTTTGTGATGTCATGTTAGGTTGCTGAGAACTTAAAAAAGCACTGAAATAAAGTCTAAAAAAAACAAAGTAAATACAGAATGTTACTGCAATATTTTCTTAAAGGGATATAGTCATATTAAATTTAAAAAGACACCCACTGGTTGTTGGATCAAAATGTACAAATGGTCTAACATTCAAATGCGTTTTGTGAAACTAAGTACACCTTTGGGTGTGTTTTTTTTAACATTACTGTAGTTTGGATTCTGCGAAGTGGGGTTGAATGAAAAGCCTTGAAACATTAACTTAGAGAAAAAGTCAACATTTAAGGAATATTTGGGTTCTGTGGCCTAAGTATGAGCAGTTACTATCTTCCCAGGCTGCAGTCTCAGTGAAAAAAGTTCCTAGTTTGTGAAATACCGGCTGATATGGAGCAGTTATAAGCAGTCAATATTTCATCTTTACTGAAGAACCGTGCTAATTTTGGAGATATCAGAGTTTTATTCAAAAGTGGAGTTCTGTGGAGCAGTCATGAGCTGTCAATATCTTACCAAAGTAGAATTCGACCATTGTAAAATAAAAACGAAAAATCTTTACCCTATTGTCATTTTAGCATTAGCAGGTCATTTACATAACAGCTAAATGTAAAAAAAATAATAATAATATTAGCTTATTACCTTGTTAGGTTTTCTGTGTAAATACTGGAGTTGGTTTATGGATATGGGAAACCAGATCTATGGAGTTAAAAAATAATAATTATAAAAATATTTGTAATTGAAAATGATATAAAGCTGAAAAAATGTTCAAAAGTACTTTTTAGATAGCTTACCCTTTTGACAGAACAGCAGCAAAATATATATGTTTTGCTCCCTATGAAGCAATAATTTCTTTATAAACACAGATGTTTCTGTTTAATGCTGCTAGATTTGGTGAATTTTGTAGAGTTTGGTTGCTTTGACTGATGATATTTATACAAAAGGCTCTCAAACAACCCCAGTTCACGGAAAACCGTCTAACATACAACCTGCAAATACTTGAACCGGTGCCAGAACTTTACGCCGCCACAGTGAAAGAGGTTAAACTAAAGAAAACGGGGGATGTTGTCCAAACATGGCAACTTTTTTCCTCCCAATCCTTCCAGTGAAACTTGATCAGAACAGAAGGGGTGTTTGTTTATACATAATAATAAATAACTGGGTCCTAAAGTGGAGCGGGGGATAATGCTCCAACCTGGCAACCGCTTTACATTGTTTGTGTAGAACCATTAAACTTATGCCAAGCACACTCAGTCCTGTCTTCCATGACGCCAAGATCTCAACATTTTACACACAGTTCACTAATTAAAGCACAACATCTACTTACTTTCACACTAGATTGTTTCTCAAACTAATAATCTTTTTTCTTCCTTTATTTCTCTTTCTTTGTTGTTCTTGAACTTGGGTGCAATATTGGAAAATGCAGCAGCAGTTTAATGAATTAACGAACAGCGTGTGCTTTTTAAAGGGATTCAGACTTAAATGTACGTTTTTCTATTTCATGAAGAACATTTTGTTCTGCTTTCTGTCTGATTTTGCTGAGCGGCGTCTCATTTTGTGCGTTTCTACGAGAGGTTTAGTTACATTTTGTCTTTTTTTGTTTTTTTTACTTTTCCAAAAGGGAACGGGGTGTTGAATGTGCCTTTGCTGTACGGTGTTGTTCAGTCAATGAAGCAGCAATACTGCGTGTTTGGACAGTTTACTTATGGTTTACATTAAAAAAAAAAAACATTTTCCCGCATGTCAAACTTATAACTGGTTTCACTTGTTTCTGGCTAACAGCATTAGTGCATCTTGGAGGGTTTTTGGATATTTTTTGTGTTAAAACATGAGATTCAGTCCTTTTTCTGTTGGTTTTTCTAGAGTTTTCTCTCTGCAGAAAATGTTACTTTCTGTTTGTTTGTGCAAAGCAAAAACTGTTGTGACATTAAATACACTGTACACTCTGATGTAGTAAACCACTAATTAATGAAAATACTAATAAATGAGATATGCCAACAGATTAAAAATGGAATAAAAGTGCAAACTGTTGAATATGTTCCTCAAATTTTGTTTATTTGAAGATATTTTTTAAATTGGTTCTAATTTCTGGCTCAACGGCTCAATTTCACACAGTAAAGTAAGTAAAAGCAAATGGTCAAAGTTTTATTGCCAAAGAAAGTTTGAGGCAAAACATCCACTAAGCAGATCGCTGAACTTCGTAACCAAAAATGTTTAGTAAAATAATATTTACTGGGGAAAATTTTTATTTTTCTACTTTGAAAAAGTGATGATAAATTGCAAAAATGATTCCAGGCACGTAATGTTCAGTACAGATCTCTAAAAACGAGGCACAAGGTTAACGTTTAATTTCACTTTAGAAACCTACATAGAAACGTGTTGAAAACATCAATATCTTTGTTTTTAGCTCCTAGAAACGGCTTTTTTTTTGTTACTGAGTCACAACCTGAAGGAAATGACAGTAATGAGACAAAGTGAATTTCTTCTGGGAATTTATCTGAATCCAAAACAACCGAAAGCTCCAAGACGTTTCCAATAAACTGCCTTTTTGCTCTGACCCGTCGTCGAACCACCTTTGTTCACAGTTTTCTTAAAACATTCATGGCTAAAAATTTCTAGAAGGGATGAGTCGGCCCGGTGTCACATTATAACCACTGTGAAAACCTGCTGACTCTTCAGATTTTAGTTCCTTCTTTAAGTTCCTTTTTAAGTTCAGTTTTGAAATTTAAATGTGATCACAGAATCCAGGTTGTTGCTAACATGTCTGTTATTTCCTGTTTGTACCAAACGATGATGTGCTCTGAAAAAAAAAAAACTCACTGGAGGCAGCAAAAGGTCCAACTTACTTTTCAGGGACTGGAACCTTGGTTCTCGCATGTTTCTGGTACACCCATAAACCTGACGCGCAAGAGACATTTGCAAACATCAAAGCCGTTTGCAGATGTCTCTTGTATCAATTTTTGCCTCAAAAAACGATTTGATTGGGTGTTGGAAAAGACCATTGTTGTATTTAAGTTGTGCTAAAAGGAGTTAGCATATTTGCTAAGTTAATCTAGCATTTTGATGCTAAACATGTTCCAGCAGCACAGACGTCCCCAATGCTAATGGTAGCATCAACAGTTCACAGTTTTAAAGGACTATTTCTACAGGCGGATTATTTCACTTATAACATGAGAAATATAAGTGACTATATCAAATTTATAATATTTTTTTATTTTATTATTTGAGAAAAAATGCTTGTAAGTTAGTTTTGTCTTATTCCAAATGTACTAAGATATTTGCACTAGAATCTAGACCAAAATTATTCGATAGAAATTGACAGAAAAAGAAAATATATATATATTGTATTTGTTCTGTCAATCTGACCTGCAATGGTTATCTGTCTATGGAAGCATATTGCTGCCACAATTCAAACTAAATTCAGGAACAGTATCTTGTTAAAATGAGAAACTTTCACATAATCAGATGTAAAAATGCACTATTCTGACAGATTCCTTCTTCTCACCCCGTTTTTTTAACCAAATTTTAAAATCCTACTTTTAGCATTATGACATCTATTATTTGAAAGATATTTTGGTTTTAAGAAAATATAAACTGTTTTAAAACAAAGGGTTTTTTAACATTTATATGTCATTAAAATAGGACAAGTTTCTTGTTTTGCGAGGTTTTTTTAAATAAAATGAGTTGTCTTGTTTTTACAAGATTTGGCAGTTAAGTGCTTCTGTAAGTTTCACTTGATAAAGGAAAGACGACGTAAAAGCATGTAAATCCAGTGTGTCCCACTCCAATCCTACAGCGTTTTCCTGCTCTTCTCCTCTGATGTGAACCTTCCTTCTGCATATTTTCCAAGGTGTTCAACAGAACAACGGCGCCGCAACATGTGTGAGTTATATCATTATTTATGTGCTGACAGCCAGGGGATCGCAGTAATGTGGTCTGAAGCAGATCCATCAAATCTCAAAGCCATCTCCATGTTTCATCTGCTGCTCAGGAATCAAAACCCAGTTAGAGCCTTCAGAACCAAGATGAGGCTGTGAAGGATTGGCAGCTTCTAAAGGGATAGTTTCACTTTAATATATATAATAAACCTATATATAGACAGATATAATAAACAAATTTGTACTGTTTTAAAAGATTTTTGAAAACAGACATTAATGAGATTCACTGCAACATAAAAACAAAGGTTGAATCGACAGTCGGTGAATCCCTGATGTTGAACACAACCGCCAGTTGTGAAATTTGTGAAATTCACAAATACTTGAGACTGCCTCTAAAAACACTTACTGGATCAAACACCAAATATATCTGGCTGAAAACGGTTAGGTGACCTTAAACAGGTCACTATTGGATAACATTTGACGAACATTTGCAGACGACATTCGCTGAACGTCAAAAGAAAACAAATGTTTGGTGGAAGTTCAGTGAACATGTAAAGACCAGCCAATGTTCACGGATTGATTAATGTTTTGACGTTCTGTGAACAAAATGCTAGTGGACAATGTTTGATGAACATCAAAGCAAAACGCCACTGAATGTTCGCAGTGTGTTCAGTGAACCTCTTAGTAAAGTCCATTAGAACCCTATAAAACGTAATTTGCAAACGTTCAATGCTCACCAAACATCAAAACGAAACACCATTTAATGCTCAGCGAACGACTAAGTCCAGCCGATGTTTGCTGAACGTTCATGGCGAACGTCTCCAGAAAACAAGGTAAACGTTTAGCAAACATCTCGTTAAAGTCCAGTCGATGTTTACTGAATGTTTGTAGACCATGTTCGATAAACGTCAGCATAACTTGTATTAATGACATTAAGGACCACAAAGGTCATGAAATGGTCAAAAACTCTATTGTGGTTGGAATGAAGTAATTCTGCAAAGGGAAATAGGCCAAAGTTCATTGACAGAGGAGTAAATGTCTTCAGTTTCTAGTGGTGGGAAAAGCTTGATTGCTGTCAAGGTTGGGAAATAAATTCTTAGAAATGGAAAGAAGCAAGTTTCCCACAGATGATCGGGTTGGTTTAGACGTTTTTAGCCTGTTTGATGACCTGAAATGAAATCATTGTTTCCCTGCACTGCAGGTTCAGAATTACAACTCTTTGAATCATAAACTAAGATTAAAGATGAAAACATTTTATCTTCTGTCTATTTTTACTTGCTGAGCCATTTTGTTATCCTTTACTGATGCATGCTGGTCTTCCGGTCAGCCAGTTCAGGCCCTTCATGTGTTTCTCTCACTCATATCTGTTCATCTTATGGATTTGTCTAATCGGATCTCTTTGTTTTCATGAGACTCTCCGATTTGATTGGCCATTCGAACATGAAGATATGAAAGCTAAATATAGAAACAGGAAGAGATGTGCGGATAAACGATGACGACTTCCTGCACGAACTAGTGAACCTGGATCCTGCGTCCAAAAGGGGAAGGAGCCGGAACACAACCACGAAAACCTATGTCCTGCATAAGTACTTAGACCCACTGAACTGTCTGTCCAATTTACACATTTAAACCACAAGTTGAACTGGTTTTATTGGGATTTTATGTGACAGACCAACATGAAGTCGTCTATAATGATGAAGTGGAAGAAAATCATAAAGTACATTAAATATACCACCTGAGTCTGGACTTTAATTAGGCCATTTTAACACATAATGCTTTGAGCTAATTGACCCCGTTTCTGTGTTTACCTGTCATCCTATGAATGATGCTGCCAACACCATGTTCCATCAACTAAATAATGTGAATTAGTTGGTTTCTGGTTGGTTTCCAGTTGGATTCTGGTTGTATTATGGTTGGTTTCCGGTTGGATTCTGGTTGTATTATGGTTGGTTTCCAGTTGAATTATGATTGGTTTCCAGTTGGTTTCCGGTTGAATTATGGTTGGTTTCCAGTTGGATTATGGGTGGTTTCCAGTTGGATTATGATTGGTTTCTGGTTGGATTTTGGTTGGATTATAGTTGGTTTCCGGTTGGATTATGGTTGGTTTCCGGTTGGATTATGATTGGTTTCCAGTTGGATTATGATTGGTTTCCAGTTGGATTATGATTGGTTTCTGGTTGGATTTTGGTTGGATTATAGTTGGTTTCCAGTTGGTTTCCGGTTGGATTATGATTGGTTTCCGGTTGGATTATAGTTGGTTTCCAGTTGGTTTCCAGTTGGATTATGGTTGGTTTCCAGTTGGATTATGGTTGGTTTCCAGTTGGATTATGATTGGTTTCTGGTTGGATTATGGTTGGATTTTGGTTGGATTATAGTTGGTTTCCAGTTGGTTTCCGGTTGGATTATGGTTGGTTTCCAGTTGGATTATGGTTGGTTTCCAGTTGGATTATGATTGGTTTCTGGTTGGATTATGGTTGGATTTTGGTTGGATTATGGTTGGTTTCCAGTTGGTTTCCGGTTGGATTTTGGTTGGATTATGGTTGGTTTCCAGTTGGTTTCCGGTTGGATTATGGTTGGTTTCCAGTTGAATTATGATTGGTTTCCAGTTGGTTTCCAGTTGGATTATGGTTGGATTATGGTTGGTTTCCGGTTGGATTATAATTGGTTTCCAGTCGGATTCTGGTTGGTTTCCAGTTGGATTTTGGTTGGTTTCCAGTAGTTTCCTGACTATATCTTGGTTAGTTTCTGGACAGGTTATTCTTAGAGGTGTTTGGCTCCACGTTGTGTTTTGAAAGTAGTCGATAAAGTTTAATCTTGGTCTCCTGTGACCTGAGCATTTGTTACCTCATGTTTGCTGCTGTTTTTTGCTGCTGTTTTTGTGCTACAGGTGTTACTTCAGGTGTTTGACATCAGAGCTTTGTACCGAAAATGAAGATAAGCGTTGAGCTGCAACCAGCTCATCCTGCACCTGTTCCTGTCAACAAGCATCTCCATCACTTCCTGGTCTGATTCTCCTTTGCATACCGTCTGGCTGAGACAATCAGATATCAGGTCGTTATCTTTGCTTCCCACTGAGAGGACCAGGCGGATGGATGTACAACAACAAGATCAGGTTGATCTCAGGAGGTTTGAGAACTGATGGATGAAAATTGCCTTGTTTCTAAAGGTGTTGCTGATGTTTCAAATGAAATCAGCAATAAACTGAATATATTTGGATCAGCAGTCAGACTGGTTGGTTTCCAGCTGGATTCTGGTTGGTTTCCAGTTGGGTTCTGATTGGTTTCTGGTTGGTCTGTGATTGGATCCTGCTTGGTTACCACTGGGTTTCCGGTTGTTTCTGATTGGTTTCCATTTGATCTCCGTTTGGATTCCGGTTGGTTTCCAAACATTAAACTGTTTATAAAGTCTGATAGTTTCGGTGTTGAGAAGAACATTCATTTGGACCCTGATGATCTCCTGGGACGGGACGGAACTGAAACGAATGCAGCTGGATTTGAACCGGGCCTGTTTGTTGTAATACTTTCAGGTTATTTTGGCTGAGATCTGGCACAGGTGAATTAAAGTAAATAAATGCTTTGTGTTTGTTTCTTTAAGGGCGGCCATCTTCTTTTCGTGCGACCAGCAGGAGGAGGAGACCCGACTTGGTTTTGGTAGAAAGGTGGGTTCGTCTCCAGAACAAAGCGCTTCATAACACACACACACACACACACACACACACACACACAGTAGCCTAATGAAGACAGATGAGACAGCACACACACTTTCCCCAGTCTCCTAGTTACTGATGAGCGTCAGGAGGTCAAAGGTTAAATAAACACAAACTCACCTCTTTGCTGGAGTTTCCTTCCCTGTAATTTCTGGATTTTTCTGAAGCTTTTTTGTTGTAAATCAACACAAAGAAACAAATTAGCACAACTTGTCTTAAGAATAAGTCCCCAAAATTATCATAAAAACATGTCTTCAAAATCACAATTCTGGATATTCTGACCTAGTGGACATGATCTGGATCAGAACTTATTCCAATGGTTTGCAGTAAATGAAGATGCTGAGCTACTGAGAGACGCTTTTCTCTCTAACTTGGATTGTGGCTAACCAGTAAACAAATCCGCCAGAAAATATTTATTAAAGTTAAGTTGATTTAAAGCTGGAAGCTTCCCATGCGACTCATGTTTGACTGGATAATTTATCTGTCTGTTTCCCTCTGGATGCCTGCGGTTCCAATCATCTGGACTCTCTTTCTGTTCATCTCTTTCACTTTCCATCCAAAATGTGTTTTACTAATACTCCCCCAAAAATATCTGCGGCCTGACCAGAAACTTTTTGCTTTTTTATTCACGAAGCAAAGTCGACTACTGTGCGTTTGTTCCTGTGTGAAGTTCTGCCAGCGGCTCATTCCTTCGTTTTTTATCTGGACCACATTGGAGTCTGATCGCTCCGTGTTTTAGCGACGTTTTGCTCGTTAGTCCGTCTTTGAGGACATTTTCTGGGCCGTCTTGGCTGGACTGTGTGGTCGGGATTTGGTTTTCGGATTAAAGTTGAGGAATGCGTTATGTCACAGTTTCTCCACGGTGAGCAGAAAAAAACATTGAAGTGTCGGACGGCGTTACTGTAATTCCCGTTTTCAGACTGAATCAGATCCTTAACGTGTTTGTGTGTCTACGTCCAGCAGGGAAACTGACTAACAGATCACTGCTGCCACTTCTGGGAAATGGGCAGTGATGGTGCACATAAAGATTTTTTATTTATTTCTGTCGTTATTTTGCTGGTTGTTTCGGCGCCGAGGCTCGTTCCTGTTTGTGGAGCAGCTGTGTTTAGAAACGTCTCAGCGGAGCGTTGGATGTAAAAGCCATTCTGTCTCAGCGGGCGAATTCCTCTGCAGTTATTGTCTTGTAACTTTAAACGTTCCCGGCGTTAGGATTTAATGGGACAGTTTAAAAGTTCACAGTCTTTGACTTGTGCAGAATGTAAAGGAAAAAACCTGCAGGTGTTTTATTTTCCAGTTGTTTAAAAGGTGATTTTAATTATTTTTATTGGCTTTTGTTTTCGTAAAGTTAAAAATTACAACAGAGAACCAGAGTCACGCAAAGAAAAGCAAAACATTTAATTATGAGAATAAATTCAAAATAATGTAATATATTTGAAATAATATGAGAATAAAATTATGGCATAATGAGAATAAAATCATGAAAATATAAGAAAGTAACAAAATTATGAAAATAAAGTTATACTAAAATGAATTCAAAATAATATGACAAAATTCTTAGTTGAAATAATTCCAATATAAAATAATTGTATTATCAGAAGAAAGTTATAAAATTAATGGGAAAAGTCACAAAATTACAACAATGTTATCTGCGAATAAAGTTGTAAAATTAAGAGAACAAGTCATAATATTTTGAGAATAAAGTCAGTTTTCGTCTATTAGTATTTTTGTTGTAAAATAAAAAAGTCTAAAATATTTTGTGCATATTTTTAACCTGCTAAACAATAAACACATGCAGCATTTTAGGCAAATAAAATAATTGTTCTGTGGGAAAACAGTCTGTAAATTATTGTAGAACCAAGATATAAAAACACTTATTTACATTTTCTTAACAGAAATGCATGTAGTTTATGTTTACATATTAAAATGTTTTAAAAGCAAAACATAAATTGTTGCTAAATGATAAATACTTTGTAACATTAAAAAAATTATATGAACCCAACTTGAATTCTGTTTTGGGAGTCACAAAAAGAATCAGTCGAGGTGCCAAAAACGGCCCCCGCGCCGCACTTTGGACAGCATAACAACTGGTTCATGGTAGTTTCATATCTACGCTAGAATTAAAACCCAGACAGATTTATTCCCGTCTCAAACCAAAACCAGTCAGACACTTTCTGATCTCCGTGGAGGTTGGATTTTCACAATAAAACCGATTTGAATTCCTGCTGTAAACATCACTTGGAAAAAACAAAATAACTGGGATTAATCCCAGTTTATACCAGAATAGCATCTTGTCTTCGTCAGAACAACGGCTCTAAATCTCTGAACTTGAACTTTTCCCACCACTGATGACGAGATTCAGCAAATAGACGATAAAAACAGAGACGGAGGTGGTGATGAGTTACAGCCTGCAGGAAAAAACAAACCTCACTCAGATTACTAATCCGGTTCACTTCTCCGCTTACAAAGGTGATCATGGTTAGAGTTGGATACAAACACTCTGCTGTAGCCGCAGTGCTCACGAGTGATTCACTCAGATAAACACAAACACTTTGAGCAGTGTGAACACACACACACACACACACACACACACACACACACACACACACACACACACACACACGCCCTGACCTAATGAACCATGTTTTCAAGCCAGAGGCTGTATGTCATCATGGCCGACTGGAGCTACATGTGTTAGCTATAAAGCCCTGATTAACAGCAGTGTGTCTGTGCAGAGCAGCGCCGTACATGTGTAACTCATGATGGTTGTAAGAAACGCGTTGTTTGACAAACACACACACTTAGGCTGCAGCCCCCCCTCCCCCCGCATCGCTCTCTCTCTCCCTCCCGCAGCGCAGACTAATGGCTTTGCGATGTGCGTTTGGTCTCGTCGGCATCGAGCTGTGGGAGCAGACGCCTCGAAAACAGGGATTTTTTAAACAATATGTCACTGATGAGCAGCGGGTCTGATTGGGACGGTAATCAAGTCGAGCTCCAGAAGTTGTTTCTAAGTCCCCGAAATAAGACCAGAAATAAAATCAGATAAAAAAAGAACATGATGACATAATTTGGGTTTTAGGTGAAAAACAAAACTAAAAGCTGTCTTTTCTACACCTCTTCTGAAACATACGTTCCTTTAAGGCTGTGTTCACACTGCAGCCTGAAGTGACCCAGTTCAGATGTTTCTGACGTAATGCGACCTGTATCCGATCTTTTCATGGCAGTGTGAACAGCTCAGGTC
>CAEGAF010002656.1:0-59615 GCA_903067075.1 Micropoecilia bifurca
CTTCTGCTCTGGCTCTTTTTCTCCGGAGACGTCTCTGTATGTTTGTCTGTTTTATCTCAGGTAACGAAATGTATGTCTGTGTTCTCTGTAATGCTCTGTCGTGTCTGATACTTTGTTTCTCTCTGGATTAAATTCTCTACGTTCGTGACGTCACTACGCAGCGTGTGTTTTCAGTCTCCGCACGTGGTCTCTGCTAGACGGTAGAGAGAATCACGGGACCGGGAAAGGAAATACAACAGAATTGTACATTTTAAGTTTAGACCATTGTTTCTTTTCAACACACCTATGCTGGTATTTAATACATCTCTTGACTCCAGTGATTAACCTGCCATACTTACCTCACGTGGAGTCAGTCCATAATACAGGTCTGCTGCCTGAGTCAAATAGTCAGCCAACACTTCCTCCTGCACCTCAGAGAAGACTTTGTTGCTGCTCCAATAACCAACACTGGGAAGATCACCGGACCCCTGTTCTCTTAGTTTCTGCAGTGATTTGCAGTATCTGCTCAGTGTTACATGGCAGATCCTATGCGCCTTCGCAACTGATCTGATTGACTTGCTCTTCTTTGTTACCTCATCAGATGCCTTTTTATAAAACATCTGCAGGCACACCTTCCTCAGTCTTTCATATCCACTGCCTAGGCATTTTGTAAAATTATTAAAATCAAAATGTTCTTAGTTGTATGTAAGGGGATGGTTGTAACACTTTTTAAAGATGTGTTACAACCATCCCTAACCCTGTCAGCCATGTTTAGCTAGCTGTAGTAGCAAAGCGGTTTGAAATTAGCATGTCAAAATGCATCACATTTTGCCTGAGGAATTACACTTTCATCTAATGTAAGTCATATGGTTTTATATGCAACAGTATAAGTACTAAACAAAATATAGTCACGATCAAAAAATTTACTTTCTTACCTCAAAATCAGTTTTTTCTCCTTAGTATTTGCATGTGCCTGTTTCCAGCCTTGACAATCACAATATGGGATTGGGAAGGAATTGGTTAAACACTGAAATGATCATTTGACTCCTATCTTATCCTTGCTTGGTGGAACTGGAGGTGCTACAACTCTCCCCATGTTACAACCATACCCGGTCTCCCCTATGTGAAAAAAATAGCTCCTCCGTCTTCTCCCAGTGCTAAAGAGAAGCAACAAATCAGAGCAAGGAGGCGGGTCTTTGTGCTGTCAATCACCTTCCCACTCACTCTGCTACGCTGCATCTAGCAAAGAACAGTTGTGAATGCTAAGGCTAGTTATCATGGCCACCAATGACGGAGGAAATAATATTTGTCCTCTGCCAATCGTTTCTCTAACATTAGCAAATTGAGTAGAGTACATGAGGATGATTGACAGCATTAACACCCACCTCTTGGCTCGGATTGGTTGGTTTTAGGAAATGGGAGATCGATTTTTTTTTGGATTATCTTCTTCACTGTCAATACATGGTGACATCTTTCTTCTTAAAATAAAAGTTACATTCTGGCATTTTTATTTAATTTTCTAATATCAAATCGTCATTTCCAGGTCAGCTGCCAGTGCTGATATGCATGCTGAGATTTTTATTCTTTAGATGACGGCTCTGATTCATCATGTTAATCTTCCAGGGAGGTTCTGGTGTTAATCCAGGCACAGATTTTCTCTAAACCCGCCATGGGACACCACCTTACTCATAAACCAGCCCGGTTCGCTTCGGCTCTGTGAGGCGCGATAGTTAAAACTTCCCGTATGAGCAGCGACAGCCTGGCACCGCTTCACGAACCGCAGCTTCCCTTTGATGTGCCGCGTTTCACGAGGCAAGGAAAGCTTCACGAGGAGGTCGGGCTCTTCTCCATTTTCACCGCCTCTTCTTCCTCCGACCCCGCCGGCATCTTGCTTCTCTCTTTTTTTTCTTCCAGTGTGTATTTTGGCCAAAGGTTACGTTTGTGTGCTCACGGTGTTGGGAATGTGACTTACCTGCAAATGATTCACCTGAGGGAACAGAGGGTCACTTCAGAGAGCGAAGCCAAACCTCGGGCCTGTACGCCGCGAGTCGCACGTGACTGGGTTCCACATGGGGGACTCTTGCTAACATGTAATTAGCCTGATACTATTTTGATGCTACCGTCGCCCTGAAGGAGCAACAGGGTTGTTGGTTGTTCGCTCCATGCCAGGAATCCGCGAAGCTTTCAGTTTAAAACTCAAAACTTTTCTCTGCGTTATTGAATAACTGGCTCTTGAAGTGAAAAAGAAGCCCACTCCTTCCTTTTTCTTCTTCTTTTTTTAAACAGATGTTTTTATCTTTGAGCCATGAAATGAGCACTAAGAGAAGCGAGATTATAGCTTTTGCAGGACCTTGGCCAGCATTTGTACAGTAAGCGAAATGCAAGACTGTCCTCTTTAGGGGTTGCAGAGAGATTTCGATATTAAAAGCTCACTTTCCTTTTCTGCAATCTTACACCAGAGCCAAATGGAGAGCTGATGCAAACTCCTGTCTGCCTCACTGACTCTGCTGCTTTAATTCCCACCATCTTTGGCTGGAGACACTGGAAAAAATAATTAAAAAACAAACTTGCAAAACTACAATGAGCCCTGACCTAGATATCTAAATAGAAGCAAAAGAAATGGGCAATACCACAAACTTGAGACATTTTTTTCAGGAAAACTACTTAACTGAATAAGCGTCTTGTAATGGTTTAGGTCAATAGAAGATAAATATTGCAACTGCTTTAGTTTTTATAAAGCAATCCCAACAGGACAGATGGCTAGATGAGCTTTATTGGTTTTCAGTTTCATTAAGTATTAACATTAGTGGTATAGTTAATCAATAATTCAGTGAGGCTCTAAGTATGCTGATACTTTAAATGTAATGGTGGCGGCTAATGCGCTGGTCTAACAATTTAAACAGTTTGTATTTCCAGCACACATTTCTGTCAAACGGTCTTCAAACTCCTGGTCCACCGAAAAAAAAGTAGCAAAATATAAATTCAGAGGAGATTTAAACTCCAATCTTGATCTACATTATCTATCATTCACAGTATTTTGGTCGTTAGCTAACTTAAAGTCAAACAATTTAGTCATTTTTAATTAATTTAAATACAGTTTAAAGAAAAAACAGCAATAAAACTAACTGGGGGACAATAGGGTTGAACTACTGCAGTTGCTAAGCTAAAGAAACTGCTTGTTCATGGGGACTTTATTAAACCACCACCATTGATATTAGAAGGCTTTTAATTAGCATCATGGGAAGCCAGGGATTCATCAAGTGTGGTAATTGAAATATGGGTACATTACAGTCACGTCTTGAACTCTGTAGTCCTCTGCTTTATTTTTTAGAATGTTCAAATTCAAAAGAACTGACTTTAACCTGTTAGATAAATTAGTGATTAAGATGTACGTCTAAGAATCAGAGGTCAAAGTTTTATCACAGTTATCCATTTCTCTATGTTTCCTTTTATTTAAAATCAACTTGGATCGGATTATTAGATAAGGAGGACTGTCATATTTCCTTTAACCAGGACAGGCAGCGTTTAGTTTTGGTAACGCGTAACTTCCAGTTTTAAATTTTTGTTTTAATATTTCCTCTTGTGCAAGTGTTCTGTCATATTTATTTTCACTGTAATTTTCTCTCCATTTCTTTATTTCCTTGAAAAGAAATGGAATGCAAATAAAATTACATATTGGAGGCCTTTTTTAAAATGTGTGGTTTACCTTTACAATAACACTTCCTTCACTTTGGTAATTATATGTCAACTGGTGTTTCCATAACAAGATGAAGCAATTAACATAGATTGTGGAGCACAAATGGAAATAAGTAAAACAACTGATATACGGTATTTTATTTTACATAAGAAATTGACAAGCACTCATCAATCAACATAGTAAAACATTTGTGCCATCAGTCTAGACTCCGGATGGCTCCTTAAAATAAATACTTTTAAGAGGAAATAATACAGACAGAACAGGCTCAAACCACACAGACAAACGAATTATCCAAATGTTCAAAAGACGAATGGGTCCGAAAACTCCCAAAGTCAACCCCGACTCTCCAACGTAAAGAGCTTGTATAAAACAGTTAAGAGTTTTGAAAAATACAGAATCTTACAAAAAAGTTGTTTTTTTTTCCTTTGTTTTATATCCTTGCCTTTTTGTGTCACTGTAAAATATCAGCTGGTATTCATGACTAGAAATTAAGAATTCCCCCCATGTGTAATAATAAAAAGACAGAATGTGCTTCTGCATTTTTTTACATTAGTATTCACATATATCATAAGTAAACTGTAAAAGTCTTCTCAGCTCCTTATGGTGCTTTGACGAAAACGTGCGAACAGCATGGTGCTGCTCGTCGTCGTCACGTTGTGTGTTGAGCTAACAGTCCCCCATTACACCGAGCCTCTGAGCGCCTTTCCATTCCCCACGTGTGCGAAACACACTAATGTCAAATGTTCATTGTCTTTATAGGTTATACCACCAAGGTTCACATTTTATAAAAACACAATCAGATTTTTTATTTTTTTGACAGTTGTCAACTTAAAAAATATAGTAAAAAGTCATCAACAAATGAGGATTTCAAGAATACAGCTTACATAAAACAAAAAAGTGAGAACGAGGTTTTGACACATGAAGCATGCGTTTGCCTGCTTACCAATAAAACCCTCATGCGAAGACATACTTTGTAAAAAGGCCACATGGCTTTTCCTTCACTCTTAGATTGCGTGTGTATTCTGATAGTTGGGAGGAAGTGGACCAAAGGTACGGTAACCTCTCTTATTAGGGTGAGGACTCTGTAAATATGGACCCAGTTAGAGTTGTGTGTGTGTTCAGTACCACAGAGCCCCTGA
Source organism: Micropoecilia bifurca (assembly GCA_903067075.1). NCBI lineage: Eukaryota > Metazoa > Chordata > Actinopteri > Cyprinodontiformes > Poeciliidae > Micropoecilia > Micropoecilia bifurca. Next base: position 4,816 of record CAEGAF010002656.1, read on the forward strand.
CACTTTGATCTGGTTACTACTTACACAAGAGCGCAAGACAGTTCCTGCTACAATAACAACCAACAAATATTCAGCATTCTTGTGTAATTTGCTTTAAGAGTCGTCTTGGTTTTGGCAATGTTTTAAAAAAAAGTAAATAAAATCAGACTCTCTCTGTTAAAGGACTGAAGTGAACAGATGTTTGAATATTTAGGGTAAGCTATGCTAATGAAAATTATTAGCGATCGTTAACCTAAAGGGCTGCATACTACGCAAGAGCAGAGAAATTCCAGGGCAGTAGGAAATTAATGCTGCGTATTCTCAGCAAATCATCTAGGAAAACCTTTGAAATTTCAAAATCATATAGGGCGTGCTTAACGGGGAAAAGCTTTTGCTGGCGTCCCAAGAGTTGTGCCATGACTTTTCTGTCAAATCTTGACACCTTGAAAAAATAAAAATCTTTCTCAGTTCTTGTGAGTATGCAAAACCTTTAAACGACTGAAATCTGGAACAAACAGTAAACTTGCTCCATCTTTAGGTGTGGAGCTGTAAGATGTAAGAATTACATCTTACATCTACTGCTGGGTGGTAACTATTCAGTAAAATCCATGCTGATTCTTACTTTTTATTCAGAGTTAACCTAAACTTAGCAATTCAAAGATTGCCTTTAGCTGTATAATTGCAACAGTCTTGCTTAAGTGTTTTTGGAAAGATAAAAACTAAACTCAAAATGACTTTTTACCGTTACAAAAAGTAAATGGAAATGCATGCATCTGTCAATGCAAAGCTATGCTAATAATTTGTAGTTAGCATAGCTTAGCATAAAAACATAAAATTAGAGCAGATAGTTTAACGGTTTAGGTCCAGGAGTGAGATTTACATCTAGTAAATCTGGGTAATAGTTGTTCAATAAAAGCCAAGTTGGTTATTCTTCAAATATTTAAATTAAACCTAGCCATTTCAAAACAGATGTCAGTTTTAGTTTTAAGTGTTTTTGTCAAGTTTTAGGGAAATAAAAATATGGTTTTTTTAGAGGTAAATGAGAAGAAGTTATACAAGTTCTTCCTGGTTTTAGTTCTTAAGTATATTTCAGTGTGTCTGAAATCAGCTTTAATTTCATTATCAGCACAAATGAATTTTCTTTCTAGTATAGTAAAAACTAAAAAGCCTCAGTTATTAAGTTTTTTAGTAAGTCTCAGGAAACTAAACTAAAGGTCAGACAGGCTAACCTGAAATTCCAGGTTCGGTGGAAGTACATAATCCAGAAATCAATAAAACACGAAGTTGCTCAGTCGTACGTTTGTGTTTCAAGATTGCAATTTTTTATCTGTGGTTAGATGAATGTTTCCTTAACAAAACCATTCTCTTTTTCAGGCTTCAACTCTGTAAAGTAAGTTAAACAAACAAGAAATGAAAATTTCACATTTAGCATATCTTAAGAGTTGTCATGGCCTAAGGAGAGTTATGAATTGCCAAATATATTTAATTAAAACATCTAGATATTTAAGGTCACCTAAAAGTATTTGTATGTTTGTGTTTATATAAACCTCATTGATGGTAGTTATGTGGGATGATGTGTTTGTTAAAAAATCACGATACTGACTGAGTGTGTAAACAAAAGTCAGTTGGGCTCAAGTTTGAATCTGCTAGGTCCCTCTTCTTTGGGGCGGTGCTGAACATTTGCTTCTTTCCGCTCACAGATGCCCTTCAAACCATATATATCTATATCTTTACCACATTCTTATTGTGTTGGTACTGCAGAAATAAAAACAGAAGTATAACTCAAGATAAACACTCTAGGCACTGTTTGATTTCAAAGGCTTTAAGTTGCAGAGGGTGATCAAAAGGTCAGCAAACCAAACATTTCCCCCCCTCTCGTGATGCGAGTTCCTCCAAGTCAGCTCGCACAAACCAGACTCGCTTCAAGCTCTGCGGCGGAGAGGCCATCAGGGGAGGAAGGATCTAAAGGGTGAATGTCTAGAAGTTTTCAAGGTTAAGCGTCAGTTCCAGTCTTTAACCCATCTTCCTCCTTCATGGACAGAAAAAAACAACACTTGGGTCTCAACCCATTATCTTCTGGGGAATATCTATAGAGGCCTTGATGAAGATGCAGTTGTCTCGGATGTAGTTCCTCTTCTTGATTTCCTCGTGTGAGATGAACTTGGGGTAGCCGAAGCCCAGGGTGCTCTCGTCCAGCGAGTTGCGACTGCTGCTGGGCTTCTGGAAGTTCTTCCAGTTGGGGTCCGGGTTGAAGGTCTCTGTGATATGCTGGGGTTTGGAGAGGGACGGGTCGCTCTGGTCTAGGATGGAGAACGTCACCTTATAGGAGAAGGGCCACTCCAGCAGGTTGTCGTACTCTCCGGGCAGGACGCGGATGTAGACGGAGAGGTGGGAGCCCTCGCCGCTGCCGTTGCCATTCAAGAAGGCCGACACCTGGAGCTTGTAGCCGTAGCGGTGCGTGTAGAACGGCGGGCTGAAGAACTCGTGGTTGCTCCGCAGTTTGGCCTCTTGGAGTTTGCGGGAGTAGTCACTGAGTTTCCAGATGAGGACGCCGTCTTGGCTGACCGACAGCTCCTCCATCTCTCGTCGCAGCTCCAGGATTTCTTGCCGTTGGCGACCGACCAAGTTACACATCAGGGTGAGGTGCGACTTGGTGGTCTCTTCCAAGTGACGGCTAATAGCCAGCTTAGGGCACTGCAGGGAGAAAACAAATCGCTTCTGTTTAAGAGTTCATAAAATACAGTTAATTCTATACTTAATACCTTTTTACCTTTATTATTATTGCTTATGTGTTTCTTTCTGCTTATATTTGAGATTTTATTGACTCTCAGAGACTAAAAAAAGTGGAAAAATGACCTCACAGCGTTTGATGCTTCCACATTTCTAGACTTTGGTAGCTTTAAAAAAGACACAGATCGATGTGTCAATCTGTTTGTGTCTGTCCTCTTATTAGACAACAAACTGGATCTTTGGACCTGGTAACCAAGGCCATAAAGTAAAGATTATGTATTTTTTTAAAAGCTTACTGGCTAATAATTAACACAACAATGGGTGTGTTAAAAGAAAATTCTTACAGAGTCAGGAGAATTTTAATGAGAATAGATGTAAGTCAGTCTTACCCTGTGTTTGCAGCCGGCGTCTTTGAAAGGACAGAGGACGAGTGCGTTGCCACAGTTGTCCTTGACGTGGTTGGCCAGGTCCTCCCGGGCGATGTTAGGAGTGCCGCATTGGTTTGGACACTGGACAGGGAAGCGAGGACAGTGATACTGGTGGTTCTGCGTCCAAGAGAATGGAAACGGAAACATTATTTTGGTTTGAATGAATGAAAAAGAGACAATATACTTTCCATTCATTTCAGCCATTTTTGGGATAAATACATATTGTTTTGTTCACTTTTGATGAGATGACAAACAAAGGTTCAGACCCACTAGGTTTGCTGCAAAGTCAGTGAATCAATATAATCATCTGGGTTTCCATAAACAGTAAATATTTTACAAGTTGGCACTTCAAACTGAATATGACTGCATTGTAACTAAGAGTGAAAATAATGCATGGAAATGAATGGAAATCTATGGAGGGGTTGATTTGACTACTTGTTTTGTATAAATCAGATAAATTTTGTCTCATATTCTGACTGTAGATGGTATTTCTGGTGAATTTTGGGTAAATTATGAATTTAATAGTGATTACGTCTTTGCATGCTAAAAATACTACAATTTCCTTTTTTTATTGCAACGCTATAAATTGGAGTGATTTGGTTAAATTAGCTGAAAAAGCTAAAAGTGAAGCAGAAATGCTTATGGTGGTCCTGGACAACCCAAAAGTTGTTGCGATAAACAATAAAATTGTTTTGAAAAAAAATTTTAATGCACAATAATGCAAGTACTGTATGTCTACTGAAAGATGGCGCATAAATCTAAATTTCTACTGAACATATAAAACTGGAATAAGAAGACATGTAAATACCCAAAATAAATAAAAACACCCGGATCAACAAATAAAATGGATACTGAAGTCGCTGTAGACAAAGCTGTAAAGAACTAAAAATTAATTCAAAATGATATTTAAAAGTTGCATCGCTTGCCAACAACAGAAGAACTGCACGCAACTCAATGTTTGGTGTTTCTCGCTCAAAGAGGAGAAAGAGTTTCAACAACTTGAAAGCTTCTCGGTGTTCACAAGTTAATGAAAATCCATGAAAATACAGGAAATCAGCTGTTCAGCACCACGTTTGGTTACTTCAGCACATCTTGACCCAACATGTGAGAGGAGGGGAAAATCACAGCTCTGCCTTTGTCAGAGAAGTGCTGAGGGGAAGAGACCTCAACTTAAAAGCATTAATGGCAGCGGCTCACAGAGAAGCATACGGCTGCTGCTGCTGCTGCTGCTGCACTTCTTCTTTGTCCTGCGCTGCTCAGGCCTCACACAGAAAGCAGCTGCAGGAATACTTAAATGAAAATAAATGTGTCTCTGCCCGTTGTGTCAAATACAGGTTGGTTTTGTTTTCTTACAATTAGAAATTTCTTTTTTTTTTTTGGTTCAAGCGAAACTCACCTGGATTGTGTCGAAGACGAACTCTTTGCCGCAGTACTTGCAGGGTTGCGTGCGTTTGGGACACTCGGCCATGCTGTGCTGGGACAGCAGGCGACGCATCATCCTAGCTCCGCATTTGTTCTCACAGTAAACGCTCTCCTGAGGACACACGCCCTGGTGGTTCTGACCAAAACAAGCAAACAAAACAGAAGCAAATGTGATTAGAGAAATTATTGATAATTTAAAAAAAATCTAAAACGAAGATCTTAAAATGTCTTAAATACATTACAATAATGTGCATTGGTCTTAAATATGTTAATCACAGGTCTTGCATTGTCTCATGACAAAACCAGTAACAGGTAGCTAGCTAGTCTGCTCTTAGGCACCAGTTAGCTGGCTAGTAGCTGGTCAAGAACCACTAAAGTAGCTAGCAGGTTGCCATTAAAACAGCTAGCTGGTTAGAACTTTATGTCTATCATGAGAGACAGGCTTGATGAATGATTGAGAAAGGAAAAAGTCATCGCCAGTTGCTGTGAAACCAAACTCATTGGAGGCGATACAGAAGACAGCAATAAAAGTTTTAACATTTTTCAACTTTGTTGTGTCTCATCTTTAGCTCTTGTGTGCTCAGGGTTAGCCTTTCTGTAAGGGTTCCAATAAGTCTCAGTTCTTTATGCTTATTTTAAAATGTAACATAATAATAGTAATGAAAGACATTTACAGTTATAAGATGGAACCCACAAAACCGGAGACAAGAAAGAAGAGAGGAAGAAAGGAAAGGATAAAAGACTGAAACACAAAAGGAAGGAAGGCAGGACACAATGACAGAAGCAAAGAAAAGAAAGAGGATAGATAGACCAGAAAGATAGCAACCTTCATATAACATTTCTAACAGTTTTTTTAGCTATTTATTTGAAAGTGAAAGGTAGTGGTTCTGGAAATGTGGACATAGGGAGAGAGAGTAAACAGAGGCGAGTCAGGACCAACAGAGGTGTTAGTGAGGAGTGTAAGGCTCCCCCATTCAGTTGATGATGAAAAAAAAAGAAAGTTGTTTCCTCTTCCATCATTCGTGCTACCAGAAAATATTTTCCTAATACGGTGACGCACGGGCCTGAGTTCTTCCAGCTGCTTTTAACAGGTACTTCTTTCATTTGACATCATGAGTCATCTCTCTCCAGGTGTTTCTTTTTTCATCAAACTCACACAACCACGATGAAAAACAAACACAAACAAAAAAGCAGTGTTTACTTCGTAGGCCTCGCCGGTGAACTCGCTGCCGCAAAACTCGCACTTGACCTTGCGCTTGGGGCAGTCGTGCTGCAGGTGATCTGGAAGGTCGCGGCGCGTCAGCTTGACGGAGCAGCGGTTGGGGCACGGGATCACGTTGAAGGCGCAGGTGGAGAAGTGGCCCTGTGGGGGGAAGAGAAGCAGCCACAGGTTCAGCGGACTTGCCCCATTTGTCGTTCACTCACCCAAAGCAGGCGAGTGAATGTCGGAGAGAGAGAGGGAGAAGCAGGAGCTTCTTCTCACCTGCAGCTGCTTCATCTGTCCGGTCCAGCGGCAGCCCTCCTCGCTGTGGATGCAGCGGATGGGCAGCGCCAGGATCTGCTGCTCCAGCTCCGGGTCCGGGTAGATCTGAGGGCGACAACGATGCATGAAGTAAGGGCGGACAGATGGAGACACCTGCTGCTGTTTGCTAGCAACGGTAGCGTTTTGAAGAATGTCATATGTTTCTGGTATGTCCTGTAAGACTCCGTCCACCTGGCTGAATGTGACATTAGCGTGAAAAATATGTGTTGATAACACTTAGGATTTATTTGCCAATTATATGAGTGAAGAGACCAAATAGTTAAGATGGATAATTTGAGTCTCAGTGAGGTGTTGAAAATGAAATTATAGGAAGCAAAGAGATAGAAACTTCAAATTGGAAGCTGGATGTTCAACAACAATATGTCTGCATATCATACAGGCTGCAAGGGAGCAAGAGAGAGCAAGACTTCAAGAACTAAAAAAAAAAAGGAAAAAAAAGGCTGAAAAGTAGGTAAGGAGCTCTGGTTATCCTTCTGTCATGAAACATTCTGGACCTGGAAATGTTGGCCACCTTTTAAAAAACCTCACAGAAATCTCTTTAGATTATGCCAACTACTATAACTATGCTAATCCCAAACAAGAGGTGCTAGGCATCACCAGGCAAATACTTAGATTTCGTTTGAAAATGTTGTAAACTTTAAAGAAAAAAAAGATAAGTATGCACATTTTCAAGGAATAAACATAAAGATTGCTCATGTTGTAATGCTAGACACATTGTTTTTTCACCAATGTATAATAATCCAATTTCACAAATGTCTTTGTAATTTTTTGCAATCAATATCCGATTTTGTGGTGCATCTTTAGAAAAATTTGTAAGAAATTCTGCACTTGTGTGACAGTAAGTGTGACTTTTTGATCTGTTTAATTTTCGTTAGTTTCCACAAAAAACTGGAGGGATTGATAAGTAACTAATGACAATTTGTAGCAGAAAGGCTGGAAAATAATATTTTAAATGTTCATTTCTAAAGATGCACTAATGTTAAAATTTGGGATATCAAGATTTAATATTAATATTGCCGTTATGCCCAATAACTACATTTACCAACATATATGTTTCCTAACCTTTCAAAAAAAATAACGGCCACACAATTTACTTAACCGAGCATCAGGGCACAAGACCAATTACATTTTTCGTTGAAAATGTAAAAAGTAAAAATTGTTTGAGAATTAGTTCTCACAGTTATATTAGAAAAAATCAGAAGTTAATTTAATTTTCTGCTCACATGTAAGCTTATATTTAGATTCTTTTCAGCTCTTAAGCCGTCACATTTTTAGGAAAGTTTACATATTTACCTGATTGATGATAAAGTCACTCTATTTTTGGACTTTGACATGTAATCGGTCTAGTTTAACCAGAAACAGTGGCAGCCTGACAGTAAAGGAGCAAAGAAAAAAAAAGCTTATGTGAGAATTCTTCTAGTATCATTAAACATCCCCAACTCAACAAAAACCACAAGACTGTTGGCAGAAGTAAACGTTACGCTGCACCAAAACGTTGGAAAGACGACACCGTTTGCACTAAGCTGAACAGAGAAATTAGGGAATTTCACATCATTTTATTTTTCTTTTTTTTACTACACTGCAGCAGTGAGTCAGGCTTGCCACTGCAGTGATAATGAAGAAGTTTATGACTTTATGGGACCTCAGAGAGAGAAATAAGTAGTAAAAAGGCAGAAATATTTATCCGTGGTCACTGAACAATGAGGAAGAGGCTGCATTCTACTAAAATCCCCTGAAATCCTCTCCATCAAGTCGCTGTCCTGAGGCTCTTAAGCCTCCGTCCCCCACGCCTGGGGGAAAAAAACCCGGTCAAACAAGAAAAGCCACTTCCTAACAAATGTCACAACGGCCCTCTGTAGCCTGGCTGTTGAGTTGTGATTTGTTCAGTCACGTGCACCCGCACTGAAACATGAGTAAGCACGGTCCAATCAAAAACACAACGCACCTGGAAATGGGAAATGTCTTAAAATAAGTTGGGTCACTCAGGTCATGTTCAAGTTCAGACAGATATGTAAGCTTTTCAATCCTGTCCACAAAAGATTTTGCTGTAATAAACTTCTTTTTTGGAGGTGGTGGTGGTGGGGAGAACAGTCTCTCATTGTTCCAGTCTTAGAATCTGCTTGGAAGGCTGCAATAATGACCTTTTAATAACTTAGTCCCCAGCTCATCGGGGAGAGGTTAAGCTCTTCAGTTCAAGTTGGGGGTTTATTCTGTCTGCAGCAGCAATTTCAGCCCCTCACCATAACTCCAGCAGCAGTGGCAGCAGGACAATCCTTTAATGACTGCACCGCTGTTCTTATGTGGTTGTTTGTGCATTTTTATTTTATTTTTTTTGGAAAGGAGGGACAGCGTGCAGTGAGCGTTACGATAACCCTGACAGGAGACCACCAAGATGGGGGTAATTTGCAGGCGACTGGGAGCCTGGGAGCGCTTTGGTAAATAACAATGTCTGACAGGTGTGGCATGAGCGTCTCCCTCCCCCCTGGGGAGTTCCTGCTATTAGAGGCGCCTTCATCGCTCCCAGCACCGGGCCCCGCTGATCATGCAACAGTTCAGGTTCACTGCTGAACATAAACATCTCTACTTTCGCTTTTTCTTTATGTTGTGTTGTCCAGTCTTTGCACATCTCAGGCTTTCAGGGTGTCGGTTACATAGCTGAGGACATCTAAGCTAGACGTCCCCGTCCCTTAATTCTTCATCCTGAAAACACTAAGTGTGCATTCATGCCAGTCCTGTTTGATTAAAGCGAACTAAAGTCTAGAAAGTCTGGTTTGTTTGGGAAGAACTGAATGAGCAATCAAACTCTATTGCAAAACCAAAAACTGAACTCTGGTCCGTCTACAAACCGAGCTCTCAGGTCGGTCAAGTGAACTCTGATATGGTTTGAATGAATATGTGAACACCAAGCGGACTGGAGATCGCTCCAAAAGTGGGGCACTGCAGCGCAGTGCATTCTGGGTAAATTCAAACAAACATGGACGTCTAGTGCTACTGGGGGAAACAGATCATGGTTTTCTTACCTAAGGAAAAGTTATTAAATATTTTTCCAAAAACTGCTTGCCACTCAAGATACTCAAATAAGCAGTCTGGATGCTTTTAAAATATTTGTTTCAACACTAAAGTAAAAAACACAGAAAGGGACCCGATAATGGAGCCTTGAGGAACATCCCGTTTGTTCTTTGCAGCTGAGATTTACAACACATCATCACATTCTGCCCAATAATACCAATAATACCAGACCAGTTTAACTAATTAACTGTGTCCACTATATAGCACTGGGATTCATGAAAAACAACACAAATATTTAAGATTTATTTACATTTTTTCAGCAGTGTGGTGAGGTATCAGAATGGAGAGTGTTTATTTAAGAGATCTGCAGACATTATTATGTTTAATGTTTTTCTTTTTTGTTATTGTGGATGTTGCATGTGTTGTTTAAGTCTAAGACAAAATTGTTGTTTAAGACAAAGTCTAGCATCAGAGAAATATGTCAAAACAAAAAACAGAGAAATGATCCTTCCATGTCCCTTATCCCTGAAATGTAGTTCCTTTGAAAAGCAGAGCTCATACATGAGAAAGTCCTGACTCTGCATACAGTCTTATACCCCCCTCCCTGAGCACAATCTGATTACATTACATTTGGAGGGAAGCTGAAATTTATTTCTCAATCTGCTCAGGGAGTGATTGAATGCAATGGTTTTAATAAATGTTCGGGTGTAATGAAATAAATTGCAACCTGTAAGTTGGAGGTGAAGACATGTTTTACTGCCTTTATGTACTACAGTAAATCAGAGACACAAACCCTCAGGTTTTTATTTCAACAACGTGAAGTAAAAGTCACAGAGTCTAACCAGCTGCAGTCTGAACCTGTCAAAACCTGATGGCTTTGTACAAAATACATAAAGCAATACCAGATGTTTGCAGGGTTCGCACAAGTTCACGTTTTCACATGCACTAAATTTGTTATAATAACTGCTCGTCTCCTCTGAGATGGTGTATTTGTCCTCGTAGGAGCAGATGACAGCAATTTTCTTGGGGGGGAAACAAACATCCATTTTAACTGGATTAGCTTTGTCTTGTTTCTAACCCACTTTTGTATTTGTTTCATGTTAGTGATCCAATACGCTGAACAGATTTGACTCACATTAAGTTATACAACAGTAAAATGCAAAGCATATTTATTCAGTTAAATGTCTCACTTGTATAAGCATTTTGATCTGAATAATGCTGATGGATGCGACGTCTGTGGGACTGTTAATTTGTTTGGAGACGAGGTTCTAGAGGGTGGAGGTCAGTATCTTGGGTTGTCATTTTTATGCTTCTTTGAAACTCAAAGCTAGAATTGTGGATCCTATGTCATAAACTTGAACAAATTTACAAAGTGACTGCAAAAGCAACTGACAAAGCAATTAACTGGATAGCTAACCTTGAAATTTTGGGAACAAGAAACAACAAATTCTGTCTTTTATGACTTAAGTGAAGGAAACTCTAGCCCGTCTAATCTATGATATTACCGACACACACACACACAATGACAGAAATAATAATAGTCATCTGGTGACACAGAAATATAAATTTGTGTGTTATCAGTGTATGGTAAGAGACATTAGAGACATTGACAGAAAGAATGTAGATACTGGATAAAGTGGGCTGAGAATGGAGTCTTGAGGAACTCAACATGTGATCTTTGTTTACTGAGATTTAGCACCGTCAAGTTGTCATGTTCTGAACCAATAGGCTACAATAGGCTGAATACAGAGTCATCGACTGGAAAAAAAGTCAATGCTGCCTTTGGGTCACTGCTTATTGTTTTGTGAACATGGTTTTAAAAGGGGGGTTAGTATTCTGGTGGTCAATATTTTACAGTTAGAGTTTTCATAGAATAATGCATCTAATGCCCACATGTTCATTCTCACTTCCTGTTAGCTTACTCAACTTGTCCATCTGTTATAAACTCCCCCGCCCCAAAAAAAAACAATTCAGCAGTTTGACAATATGACCAATGTAAAACACTGAGAGAGGGACATGATGTGGAAACTGAAGGGGCCTCAGAGTTATGTTAAAAACAAAAACAAAAAAAAAAAAACTTATGCTCTACATTTATTCTAATTTTCTGGATAAATGCTTTGAAACCAGCATGTTTTACTCAAGGTTGTATTACTCAAACAATCCTGTAGCAGTCCGCGCCTAAACCACAGACAGCTACATCTTTGTTTGTAGAGTATCGAACAGCCTCACTGTTTTGATCTAATACATGTTGCTGCTTGTTATGAGTGTAAATATTAAAAGTAGGGTTGGACTGCTCCAAGACTTCCAGGGAATATGCGCAAATGCATACAAGTCTGTAATGCGTTGATAGCTCAATAACTCAAGAATTTGTGGTGTGAATTAGTGTCAGGCCGGTGTGTCCGTCGTACCTTGGCATAGTCTAAAGGCAGCTGATCCTCTGGACATTTGAAGACGCCCTCACTGTAAAACAAAACAGAGAAAAGGTTGGTTTATGAAAAACACGCAGATAAATTATATAGTACAGGTATTAAAGAACAAAGTGCTGTCAAAAAGCCTGTATGAGCATCACTGCAGAGCACAAAGTTTTAGTCTTTTCAAGCTCACCCTTACTCTGAAAACTCCTCTGACTCATCAGACTGCATGACATACAGGGAACACACTTTTCCATGCGCCATGAAGCAAACTGACTTTAATAAGCTCTTTTATTCCCCCCCGCCTGCAGGCGATGTGCGATGTGCTCTGTAGAGCGATTATGGAGCTGCTGCAGAGGAAGCTAAAAACTACATTTTTGTTCACTTTTATTTTTACTTAACCAGATAAGTTGGTTGAGAACATAATCTCATTTCCAGCAATGACCTGGCCAGAAAGCATCAAAGCACCATACAACAGGAGAATAAAAACAAATGGAAATTAAACAAAAATATTTGAGAAAAATAACTTTATTACCGACCTTTCACATATGTAATGTAATAATTATACATTATTAGTACAAAGTACATGAAAAATAAAAAGACGACTGTGAAGCTGTTAAAATGGTGTAAATTTACAACTGAAAACTGTCCTGATAGTTACGATGTGCACTTTGTCTGCTTCTCTGACTCATGGTGTTTTCATACTTGAAAGTCTGGTAGACTTGGTTGGATTGGGGAACAAAATTGCAACATTTGTTACATTTTCAGATGCTGCAGTTTGCTTTCAAACTACAAAACGAAAACCTTTGAAAAACCTGTTCACCTCCAAGCCTGTAGGGGCACTGCACCAAGAACCACCAAAGGAAACGACACAAAAACCTCTGGAGAAGACACTGAGCAAAACCTTCTTTGTAAAATGTAAAGAAAAATAGAGTAACATCAGATTTTAGCGGTTATAGGATTTATTTTTTGTCTTGGGCAAAAGACCACAAGCCACTTCTCCCTGTATTGCTAGACTCTCATGTTTTTGTGGTTGTATTTACCCAGAATGCCCTGCTCTATAGTCCGATTCTTACTTTTGGAGAAGTCTCCTGTCAGCTTGGTATCACCGCACCACACACTTCAACTGAACCAAGACGTAGATTTTTAGGCAGACCAGAGTTTGTTATTTTTGGTCTGCATCAGAGTTCAAATGTGTATTCACGGGTTTGTCGATAAACCCAACCCAAACCAGAGTTTGATTAAAGGAGACTAAATGGGGTTGGTGTGAATGCACCGTAAGCAGCTGTCCTGAACTCATTCTCATCTTGGAAAGTTTGCTTTAAACGTCTCCACGACTTCGTCCCTGACCTGACTGCCGTTTTTCTCTGTCTTTATGAAGCTCATTGTTCACTAATGTTTTGCAACAAACCTCTGAGGCCTGAGATGAACTTAATCACTGATAGACTCCAATCTGCCAACTTCTGAAGGCAATTAGTTGCACTAGATGTTTACCTCTAGGGATGCCAGAGTAAAATGGGACGAATACAAATGCAAAACACAACATTCAAGTTTTCATTTCCCCTATACTTTAGTTGTACTTTGCTTTTCACATAAAATCCCAAAAGAATACATTGAGGTTTGTGGTTTTAATGTGAAAAAGTTAAAGCAGTGTGAATACTTTCAATGTATTGCATATGAGCTACATAGGCGATACCTTGTGTCTTGTAAGACACAATGTATCGCATTGTGTCTTACGACCATGCCTCTGTTATAGTTAAACTAATTAGGGAGCAGTGCTGTTCAGAGAGAGTTTTCTTTTTAGTGCTTTAATTCGGTCATCAGCGTCACCTGACCTTAGGTCCCCGAGGCACAGGAACACGTGATGGGATGGGTGTGTGTGTGCACTGCCATCTCCGTCTACCCAGCTGTGAAATGCGCCTGCTGATGCTGACGGAGGGGGGGGGGGGATGGGAGCAGAGGTCAGGCCCGAGAGCGAGCGAGGGAGGGTTGATGGAAAGAGGGGTGGAGGAGGGAGGTTAATGCATGACGGGACAACAGTAATTCTTCTCCATTAGGGTTACTGTGTCAGCAGTGAGCCGGAGACCAATTAACAAAACCACAACGGGCTGTGAGGGAGGGTCGATCGATTGGAAGCCTGCGAGAGTCCACTCAGCATCTCTTGTGTGAAACCATTTACTGAACTCATCGTCATCATCGCCGAAGAGTGTGCAGCAGCCAGCCAGCCAGCTCCGAATGTCCCGAGACCGTAGACCCCGAGAGGAGATGGGAAGTGACAGGGCCTCGGCTTGGGATGGGGGAGACGCAGAGGGACGGCTCCGGGCCCCCCAGCCCCCCTTCCAACTCTGAGACACGGAGAGGCAGAAAGGCGAAAAAGAGTCGAGTCACAGAGACTCAGGATGATTTCCTGTCCTGGCTGCAGAGAATACGCGTCTAGCACCACTAGCAAACAACTGCACGCAATTTGCTCATGGGTTGAATTCACATCGACTCGGTAAAACCACAATGACATGTGGTAGAGCCACGGTTTCATTTGTATGTTAGAAATCAGCTAATGGCCAAAATTTTTCCTGATCAGTGTTTCGCCTAAGAACCTAAGTCTCAGTTTGATTGAAGTGAATTCTGGCACGGTGTAAATGCATATGTGAAAGCAAAGCGGGCCGGAGCTGGATGTTGACTAAAGAATGGGGTATTCTGGGTAAATACAACCAAGACAAAACACGTCCTCCTGCATTAGCAGGAGAAATAGCTTGTGGTCTTTGGTTTAAGACATAAAGAGAAATCCTACAACTGCTAAAATTTGATGCCACTTCTTTTCTGTTTACATTTCATAAGGAGGAAGTTGCGCTCAGTCTCTTCCTGAGAGATTTTTGAGTCATTTCAACGGTGCTTCTTTGTGGATAGGAAGAGAAGAACAAGATTTTAAAAATGTTTTGGTTTGTCTGACACGATACAGTGTGGAAGAAAACTGCAGTACCTGAAAATGTTACAGTTGTTGGAATTTTGGTCCCTAATTGAACCAAGTCTACGGGACTAAGGCTTCTCTTCTCAAGCACTTCCAGAGCCCAACCACTACTGATCCTGGAGTCAATATGGCGTTGGATCACTGTGTCCCTATGAGCGTTTCATGCAGTAAATACAATGAGAAATGCAGTGCTGCACGATTCATCTTGTTTTATCTCAGTATCCTTGCAAACAAATATCTTACATCTTTTAAAATTTCCCAATCCCAATCAGCTGATCTCTGATGTGATCGGTACCAGCAGTGCTAGAAAAACAACAGATAGCACAGCATTAACACCTCACATTATTAAAATTGTCTAATATTAAATCACAGGAAAACTGAGTCTGAAATTATGTTTATGGATTCAGCGGAAAACTTCCTCTGTCAGCACTCAATGGTGGGTGATTAAAACAATAAGTAGCTGGATGAAAAGTTTCCGTTGGTCTGATGCAAATCAGAATTTGTTTTAATGATGAAGATTGGTGGTTTTACAGTTTTGCCTTATATTAAGAAGAATAAAAACTAAAGTAACATTGTGGGTGGTTGAAAGAGGTTATTATTTGACGATGGGGACCCAGAGCCAGATTTTGCCTCAGTGTAAACACAAAGAAGTGGTGAAAGCAAACACAGGCAGTAGTTGAGCTTCAGAACCGTTTGGTGAAAAAAAAAAAATTAACAAACAAATTTATATATTTGTGAGCGAGGTGTTCACCAGTGAAAGCACAAATGGTGAAACAGGATGTTATAGGATGTACATTAAACAGTACTGTCAACAACATGTTCAATGGTTGCAACTCATTCAGGCTGCAAGTGAGTGAGAGAGAGCAGGACTTACAATATAAAACAGAGAAACTAAATGGAGCACAATAAATTTCTTGTTTTCATCTGAGTTTTAAACCAGTCTGTCAGGAAACATGCAGGATTTAGAAATATCTCTACCAAAAATAAGAGTCATGAAGGCTTCAATGGTACGAGATTGCCTCTAAAAACATTAAATTATCTAAGCCAAGTTAGGCTGATATGTTAACAGCTACCAATTACTGCCTAGTCAATGAGCATCTGGGGACAAATTCATCAGCAATGCTTCTGTGTGGGGATGAGATGTCACAGGGGAGCAGGTCTGACTGGACTCCGTACTGTATAATACAATCACCTCATTAAAATTTAACAACCTCCCTCCGTCTGCTCAGATACTGACGTTCACATCATATCGGCCCCCTCTCCCCTGTATAATTGCCCTTTCTCTCTCCCTACTCATCCTCAAATCTTCTTAGGCAGCGTCCATTCATCCAGCTCACACCACCAACACAGCCGTCACAACATCCTTTTGGTCCCTCTGTGCAGTGCTCCTGACAGGCAGACAGCAAGAGGTACAAATCCCTCCAGATTAATCTCACCGGTGCAGAGCGAATCGTGGGGAGGCAGGAAAGGGGTTTTGTTTTTCCAAGTGACAACAACAGCCCCAACCACACACACGTCAGACGCGTTGGCGACAGTTAGGGACCCATGAGTAACCTTGAAGTGCGGTCTATCGATTAACAGAACAGAGAGACTCCTAAACAAACCCCCATGTTTACCAGAGAGGTAGGAACGACCGACGAGATGCCCTGAGCAAATCCAACCAAATGCTTTAGGGAGCGCAAGACTGCAGCACTCCAAGGCCTAACTTACTGCTTCCATCGACTCAGGAGGCATCGGGAGCCTCGTCCAAACCACCAGTTTACCTCTACCGGCTTTCAACTTCATGCTTATGCCAAACCTTCTTGTCTTTCAAGCTACAGCTGGGATTAACGTTAATTTTCTCAAACATAAGCTGCCTGCAGGCTGAAACCAAACCCTTTGCTCAGGAAGTTTGGAGAGAAGTAAGACTTCTGGCTTCATCTCACACAGGTTACTGTAATCCCTCAAAATCTGTGTGAAAAGTCCGGATTTCCTTTTTGTCTGATCCTCCCGTTTATAACAATGACGATGGTTGTTTTCCTTGAGACAGCAAGGAGAGAGGGATGTTTGACAACGGAGTTCAAATGGATACGTAAAATAATGTGGCACGATCTAAACTAATGACGTATAGATTACAAACAAATCAAGAAATTGGCTGGTAACTGGATTATCACCTTTACATTGGCGGCCTATTGCCAATGTAAAGTTGATATATTATGACGCGGGATAATTAATAAAGTATATCTTTTCCTTTTAAGTTTTCACCTTTCTTTGAGCTTTCAACCTGTGTAATGGAATATGATGGACTTGCTAACATCCATCCTGTTAGTAAGTCAACACTCCGGTTTTTGCTGCGATAACACTGCTAATCATGCTAATTCCTAATATAAGATGCTACAGTTACTTTAAAATGTCAACTCTGTTCCCAATTTGTCTTTGTTTAAAATATTAGTAAACACTATTTTTATAGCAACTGTTTTCTCACACAGATGACCTGCTGTCACATCTTCTCCTTATATTAAACCATTCCTGAGAAAAACCATTGACAGCAGAATTAAAAAAAAAAAATCCTGCACATTTATCTTCTCATATTTTGGTCCCAAGAAAGAAATAGAGCTGGTTTAAATCTGTTTAAATAGATCAAAGTTGGAAATTGGAAATGGGCCATAAAATTGCACGCCTCTATTTGGGTCTGTTATGGATCCTAGTCCTTGTACAGTATGATAAGCTATTCTCATCTTTTGTGTCTCTCAGAAACGTTTCAGAAGATAAATTCTTGGGGCTTGATTCAACTTTAACTGCCTCAACATTTTGATGTTCTGTTTGTAAAAGTATGTACGGCATGTTTCCACATAAAAAAGAAAAAAATCTGGGCGTAAATTATACCCCGACTTCTTCCACTTTAATAAAGAGAAATTTCACTAAAAAGAAAGCTAAATGTTTTTCCAAAGATTTAACAGTGGATTGTTGCGTTTTCCCAGAAACCTTTGATGCCGTCAGACCACAAACCATAAACTTGTAATTTCTTCCAAATGACACACAATGAGCTACTGGTTAGCATTTCTTTAGTACAGAGCAAACTGGGACAAAAGTGACCCAGACATTTGTGTCAAAGAAGTTGAAATGTGAAAAAGTTGTAACATTGGCTTTTGCTCTACATGCATGTTTTGTTTAACTGCACCAAATTTATTAGACTAAAAACGGGGAGGAGCAGAGTTACTTTCACAGAACCCCATACCTGCCCATAGGTTGAAAGCGGCTTCTCTTTCTGTGCAGGATGTCCCTACACAATTATGCTGTTAAACTGTTCTAGGTGTGGGATGTAATGCCTACGTAATGAGCTGTTCACACACCTGTCATGTGAAGGAGATAATTTCCTGTTAAAGACTAACAGGAAGTCAGAGCCACGTTGCACAATGCAACCTGTTAGCAAAGTATAAGCAAGTGCCAATATCCAAAGATTTAGGAATAGCTAGTAATGGACACACGTATTAGTAACAAGCAAACGTTTACATGTTTTTTTTTTAACATAATATTGGGAAAGGTTTTAAACTGAAACTATTTTTTCTTACTTTCAGAAAGCCAGACTCTCTTGTGACCTTTTAAAACCTGTAATAATAATCAATAGTTTTCAGGCTCCCTGATGGCCTTCACAAAGTTCAAAGTTTTCCGTCGAACGGCTTATCATTAATTTTCTGTCCAACTGTTAATATAGGGAACATCCCCATCAGAAATTATTGTTCTTTGAAAAATTTGAGCTATTTAGTTCCAGGTGTTTGCAGATTCAGAGTTCCAGTTCCATAATTCATTGAAATCAATGCCATGTTTATCTATGAATCTATGTCCAGTTTAACATAGCTTAACAAGCACAAAGAAACAATCTTCTAAGAATTGTAACAAGAAGACAGTAAAAAATTTGAAGGGACAATTTTTTAAGTCCACTATAGAGACTCCAACACGGTCTGAGGAGTAGTGTAACGATAACAGATGGAGGATACTACATCCACGGTTTGAATACCAACTTCTGGAGCTTTGAAGGAAGCCCAGTTCTCTCCGCCAATTCACCGCCTAAAAAAAACAATAATAAAAGTGACTGTTCTCGCTTTTAATTTGGTTTCTGATCCTGTGCTTTTTTTTAAATTGCTTTTGTAAATCAACCAAGCATATTAGAAGATTCAAATTAAACAGGTTCTCAGTTGAAATTTGATGCTAATTTTCTGTTGTGGTTTTTGACATGCGTATGTTGGGAGCCAGAAACAAAATGACTATCCTGAAATTTGACACCTGCAGGATTGTCTCTGGCCCAAAAAACCCTGGACAGTCGTCTGAAATGAAGTAACAATGGCTGACAGTCTGCAGGTCACGCTCATCAGAAAGACCGAAATAAATCACGTCTGACTCTCTGTAAGACGAGCCTGAAAGGATAAGCGGAAAATGATCCGTTCATTGCCTACATTTGTTTTACGTTCATTTTGTTGCTCCTTTCTAGTTCACGCTTCTCTCTCTAGGAAGAAAAAAAGATTCCTATTTTTGTCTTGTTGCTTTGGCAAAAAGGGAAAAAAATGATGCAAGTGGAAGAAAGGCACTACTACTAAAGTGTGTGTGTGTGTGGGTGGATATCTGGCCTCTTTCCCTGGCTTCTCTCCCTGCACCCCATGCAACCCATTCACAGTGATGTGGCTCCAGATAGAAACACATGAAAGGATGCTTTTACTACGAGCTACACACACAGTTTAAATAGAAAACCGAACGAAATACAAATCGGATTCTGATGCTGCTGGACTTTGATTTGAACAGAGAGTATGTTCCGGCTGTGTGAAACGCAGCATTGAGCAAGAACACCTGGGGCCACGATCGCTGCGTCTGCCGTCACTGCTTATGTAATGAGCTTGGTTTCTCCATGCCGGTGCGCCTCGCCCTGTTGACGTTTGTGAACGTGGGCCATCTGTGAGCAAAAATCCTCGCTTTGCTTTCCTGAAATGTCACCTTTACCAGATGAAGACTACTGATATTGTTTATGTTGCATAGACACACTCTGAACCAGTGTTCAGAGGTTGGCTTTCAGATTCTACGATAAAGTATCTTGTAATTTTGTAATACAAAATAGTATGAACAAACTTGTAAATCACGAGAGTAAAGTCATGACATTACGGGTATAAGTTCATAGTATTACTAGAAAAAAGTCATAATATGAGAATTAAGTTGCAATATGAGAATAAAGCAATAATATTATAAGAATAAAGTTATGATTTTACGACAATAAGGTGGTAATAATGAGCATAAGTTTAAATTATGGATATTATTCATAATATATAAATGCATATTGCATAATATATTATGACTTTATTACAAGAATAAAGTCATAATATGAGAATAAAGTCATAATAGTTTCGAAAGTCATAAAATTATGACAGTAAAGTTGAAATGATGAGAATAAAGTCGTAATATCAGAATAAAGTTAAGAAAATTATGAGAATAGTCATGATATTACAAGAATAATGTCATGCTGTTACAAGATAATCAGTATTTTGAGAATAAAATTAATATACGTATTATGAGAAAATAGTCATAGAATGACTATTCATGTACGACTTTATTCTCATAATATTATGACTTTATTCTTAATTTTTATTTATTACTTTTCTTAGTGTGGGCCTAATACTCCGTTGTAAATGTATTTTATTTTATCTGGTGATCCTCACTTTAGTGGCTTAAGTCAGTCTGAATTAGTGAGAGGTTAAAAACACAAGTGATAATGCTACGAGAAACGCAGCTCTACACACGACTGCGGTCATCAGTAGACGGAGAGCCACCTGCCTGAGGGTGGGCTGGCTCCAGAAATGAAGGACGGGCTGGACGCAAAGGGTCAGAGGGAGGAGGAGAAGCCATCTGTAGGATGAGAGGAAAAGCCTGCGAGTTGGCATAATCCACTCTTAAGTGTGAGTGGAGGGGAGGCAGAGCTTATAACTAGTCATAATCCCCCTCGCACTGTTGTCCTCCATCAGCATGATTGGACTCTGACATGGAGCCCATATCACTGCGGGAATGTTCATGACCCAACGAGCTTTATCCTGGTTCTCAGCTTCTTCTGGGAATGTTATGAATTTACACGACTCAAACTTTTCGACTTCTGGGATCTGAATCAGAGTTCCTAAAACAGAAAAAAATAAATAAATACACTCCTCTAATCTATGATAATACTCGAAGATTGTAAGCTTAGTTTGACTTTAGGGGAGCTAAATATGCTAATTTCTAGAGAGATTTTCAAGTTCTGAGTATTATGTCATAATTTACAGTTCAAAAGTTCACAAGTTATTTTAGGCTCTCTGCCAAGTGAAAGATGTCTTGAGAGAATCTCAGTCTAACCCTGTAGAGCTACTCCTTCGTTTAAAGAGAGAGCTGATGAAACGACACATTAAAACAACAACTAAACCCCATCATGAAGCAGCGTCTGACATAGAAGTAGAGCAAGAACCCTTAATAGAGAGGTCAATTCCCAGCCTCGGTAGGTTTGTGACCTTCAAGTCTCCAAGTAATCGGCGTGTAATTTACACAATTTCTTCCTTTTGAGTTTGTTTTATTAACATGCTAATTAAGATGTTCCTGTGAAGCTCTGGTGCTGTATTCACAGAAACCTTGACTTGTGGCTTTGTGATGAACAAGTCATAATCCCCCTGGCACCATTGTCCCTTCATCAAGTGAAACTGGTTGTTCCTATGATTAGTTGTTCAGTTTCCATTCAGCAATATTACTGAAGAATGATCAAATTCTTATATGTAGTACTGACAGGACTTGACTCAGCGATATCAGGAAGCACAATAGACACCACCCGGTACAACTCCTGCAGTCTTAGTGCGATGCTCAGAAGGAGCGAAGAAAATGTCACAGTCGTACAGTGGGAAAGGTTGTCCCGTCAGATCGTCAGTTTCCGAAACCACACACACACACACACACACACACACACACACACACACACACACACACACACACACACACACACACACAACCTCGTAAAAGTGCATAGGGATAAGTGCAGAGTAAAAAAAACTTGGGTGGTTCAAATGCCTCCATCTGCTAAGACTGCGGGAGTGTTTTATGATTCCGTAATCGTACTCTCTGTCGCACAGTAAATTGCTCGGCAGAAAACAGTGTTCACATGGAAATGTTTGAGAGTTGAGTCGGCATAACTAGCATGATTATCGCTGCACTGATGGATGTGTGGTGGCCATCTTAGTGGAGAAGAAACAAGGCTAGGCGTTTAGCTAGCTCCTTAAAATTGGAAATGACGGAATTTGTCACAATAAATCTAAGCAATTGGGAGGTTCAACAACAAAATCTGAACTGTCAGAGGACAGTTTCCATGGCGTCCACATGACTAACAGAGTTTGCATGGTACTTCCAAGTATGTGGAGAATTAAACCATGCAGTCCTTTGTAAAATGGATGAGCGTGAGAGTTATGGAGCCTAATAATGGTATCTTTCCATTTGAGTGACCTATTTCTGTCACGAGAGACTTTAAAAAAAAGACAGAAAAAAAAGCTACATTTAAAGCAAAGGTCATTTAATCACAAAGTTTAATGCAAGAAACAGCTTAAAGTCTTTTTTGGGAATACCTTTTTTGTAATGATTGTGGATTCTCTGCTTTCGGATTAAGCTTAGAGTATCAGAAAATCAAATCCTTTTTTCCCCATCGTTGCTGATCCTAATGGGTGTGTGGATGATAGAAAGCAAAGTCCCATCCGATGCGTGAGAGAGATCACCCTCACCCACACGGTACCCAGAAAAGACCACCATAGATGCCACGTACCCATGCAGACGATAGTCTGCCCTACGTACATGAAAGGAAAGGAGGGCTTGAAAGGACGCACTTTACATCTGATGTGGTTGAAGAGCGGTTAGTGGAGGACCAAATCTGGAGATCAATGAAAAGTCTGTAGCTCTAGCATGTCAAAGACGTGAGAACGACCTACTGGCCTGCAAAGAAGTGCTAAAACCTGCCGTCAAGGTTGCAGAAGGTGTGAAACATCTCACTCTCGATTCTACTACTCACTTTCACACTACTGTGAGGATTCAAATGCTACCAAAGAACCAAAGAGTGTTATTTAGCGACAAATGAAAGCGTTCACAGCCTATAAAAGTTTATTTTTCTTCATGCACATGTAAATTCTGGCTGGTTTAATCACAGATGGCTGTTCTAATTTTAGCTTCACGTCAGAGGGCAGATATCTGCTGAAAAGGACTATCGGCAGTGAAGACAGTCGGATTTAAATGCCTGCCATGAAATTAAACGATCTAAGAATCTCCCACAAAAGAAAAAAAAGTGTGGGTTAGTAAAAAGGGAAGGCGGCTGCCAACTGTATACTGCATATGGTGATGGGGAAGCAGCAGCAAACACAGTCGCGTCGTTTTTCCTTCGAGCAGCATTAATGAATCAGCTACTGGAGTCACAATCATCCAGACGCGCAGCATGAAATCGCAGCTCTAACACAGATTAAGTGTGAAGGGGGAAGTGTATTTCCAGCTTCTGCTCAAGCTGTCAGTCAAATCAAGAAAGACGAGATGAAATGCATTTTTTAAATCGGTGCCATGTCTCTAAAATTAATGCGTTATGTAAGAGGATGCAAGTTAAACGCACCAGTGTTGAATTTCAAGATCTTTCTATAAACCACCTCCACGGCATTTATACAATAACTACAAGATTTAAAACACTGCATGATGTTATAGAATATTTTTTATTTTTTTAATTTGCTGAGATCGGTTCAGTTTATATTGATTCATTGTAGCTTGTTGTAATTTAGCTTGGTTTAGCCTTTTGTAGCTTGTTTTACCAAAAATACTGTAACGAGAATAACTGCCAGTGTTGGATTACAGATTTATTGTATTGGATAATTCCGGATTGGTTGTATTGTTTGCCATTTTTTTTATAAATATTCTTTATGAAAAAGGTACATTTTATTAGTTTATTTCATCTCACCTTATCTTAGCAAAGCATGCTTTATTTAATTTAGTAAAAAACTGGGAACAAACAAACTTGTTAATCTTGGATTACATATTAAAAAAGATGACTCCAGGTAGACATGTTTTGCTTTATTCTCTTTTTATTTATTAAGCAATTTGTTATCCTTATTTTAGGAAACACTCAGCTAGCGTTAGCTGTTATTAGCTTAGCTTCGTTTACCATGTCTTATTTTGACAAAGACAAAATAAATTAAACTGCAATTTTTAGAAACTGCTTTAGCTTAGTTCAGAAAAGCTTTAGAAAGTTGTTTATTATTAAATGGATTGTTGTTTTTCTCTTCTTTAACAAATTGTTTGATCACTTTTAGAAAGAGGTTAGTTTAGATTTATTTAGCATTGCATGACTTAGCTTAGCTTGGCTTAATGTAGAAAATTAATTATAATTTTAGAATTGGTTTAGCTGAATTTATTTAAGATCATCTTGGTTGAGTTTAGCTTGTTTAACATGGCACATGTTGCACATTGATAAATGATTTCTTATTTGATTATTTAATTAGGAATTGTTAAAACCTAAACTTTATTAAGTTCAGTTCACTTTAGTGCAACACAAACACAATTTAATGTGTATATAGGTGTGCTATGCTAAAGGCTCCATTCTGTTCTAACTAATTCTCAGACTGAAATTTTCATCGTAGGTTAAATTAGCAGAGAATAAAAAACTTCTAATTTGCTTCAATAATAATAAAAAATCAGTTCACAAACGCCTCTATTTAACAATCTACCACTACATACGTATGTCTGTTCAATCCTTACAAAAGCCTTTATACAAAATCAGGTCATTAACACCTTTATGTGTTAAACAAAGCTGCTAGCCCCATATCTAGCTTAAGTGGTATAAATCCTCTGACCTGTTCAGATCTTCTAAACATGTGGTACACAGCACTGCCATTTAATGACCTGGCAGATGGTGCATGGGATGGTTAGGAACTTAATGCCCACTAAGTCCAAAGAAAAGGATTTTCTGATTATAAAACATTACAAAATTTGCAAACTTTCACTTACTATTTATGATCCTAGACATGAAGCCATTCTTCCATGAAAACAATGGATTAGCAAAGAATTCAAATCTCACAATAAATCCTGTTATACAGTCAGAGAGGGAGATGCAGCCTCGAGTTAAAAGAAAAAGTTAATCGGATATGAATTCAACAAAAACGAAAAAATTCTATGATCATCTAATGCAAAGTAATAGATTTTCTATTTACATATAATTGTGTTACACAGCATATTTGCTACATCAACACACAAACACGGATCTTTAATTTCGTCTTCAAAATTGGCCAAGATTAGTTCTAGCAACAAAACAAACCAAGAGGAAAATATTAAGAACATTTTATGTTAGGCTTGGCCAACAGCTGTGACATCAATCAAAGGCCACTTAGAGCAAAGGTTTTACAATTCAGCAGCTCCAAAAGACAAGAGTTTGGTTCAGAAGAGGAACGGGACAATGAGCTGCCGCTCTCATCATAAATCACATTAATGCTACAGAGAAGACTTTGGTTTGCTTTTTTATGGGGCCGACTTTCACTCCCGAAGCTCAACGTGCACAAAGACGACAGTTTTGTGCACGTTGAAAAGGAGCCTCAGAGAAACACAGCTCTCATCGTCCTCCGGTTAAAAAAAAAGTTCTTTGAATGCTGCATGACTGAAACCTCTTTGAAAAACATGTGCAAAGAAGAGTGTTTTCAACAGGCTGAGAAACCCCCCCCCAAAAAAACAGCAGACCACCGTAACGTGTCATGTTAAATGCTTGAGTAGAGCCATTGTTGCTACATCCGCCTGTCTCCAGGGAGCACTTACAGAGCTGATAATACTTTTTACACACAAATTAAGTGCTTTATTTTTATTTACCATATGCAAGTGAAAAAAAAGAAAGAAAATTCGTAAATCAAAGATTTATTAGTTTTTAAATATTCAGAGTTGCAAATAATTATTCGAGCTAGTTATTTCCAATAAAATGACATTGTGACCTGAAAACCACAGACCTTTCTGCAGCTGCGAGTTTGGCAAGATTTAGCAATATTCAAGTGCGTTAGTTGTGTACATGGCTTAAAATAATGTAGTGAATCAGTGTTTAAAAGGGAACAAACATATGATACTTTGCTAAAGGGTAGGAGGAGGTTTATTCGAGTCAATGAGACACGTGAAGGTACTGCTGTGTCTTTAAATTGTGTTAGTTAGCATGCGTAGGAAGATAGCTCAGTATTCAGAGAGGTTAGGGACCAAAATTGCTAGCCAATAGTTATAAGGTTGACTTGTTGGGGGTGTGCCTAAAAAAATTATTCAAATAAAAATCACAATTCCCTTTTGCTAAAATTTATAATACATAAAAAATGTTCCACAATTGATTTTAAAAAATAATATAAAAAGACTAATTTACTAGCTGTCGGCCACTATTGTGGAACTACGTGGAATATAGAGCCCAAATATCTATAGACATTTTGCAACGTGACGTAACGGGAGCAACATCCCGTCCATCAGCTCCCATCAGCTCCCTACAGGAGAGGACAAAACTGCAAAACTGACAATGATTACCATTGGTTTTCACTGTCAAGTTGTCAACATAACGCAATAAACCTTAAATGTACGAGTGACATGCAAAAGAAACTAATTGCTACCAATTGAGAATACTATAACTAGATCACAAGGTCCAAGGGAATAAAAAAAGGTTTTAATTTAAAAAAAAACATAGAGGGAGAAGGAAGTAGCTTGACTTTGACAACCTTAAAATGTAGATGCTGCAGAATTCAGTGTGTTTTATTAAGCCAGTAAACATAGCCAGCTGAATGTTTTGTACTTTGCCTTTGCCGTTGTCAGTCAGATGCTATTATAATGGGTTTGCATGTGACGCTGTGAGAAAAAGAAGAACATGAGTAGTTTTGAGTTGTTCTTCAACATGTTTTCTTTTTCCTTTGATGTGGAGCACTGCACTAAATTAATAATACCTACATCTCCGGGTTTCATTTTATCGGAATTGTCCCGCCGCTGCAGCAGTAAAAGAATCGTCTTAAGACCCTCCAGTGTTGTGCAAATTTGCTAATTTTCCAGATGTAAACATTAACACGGAACGTGTCTATAGAGTAGGTGTGGACAGAGCAAACCCACCCTATATGTGTGGTAGTGATCTGCCACACATATTTCTGGCATGGCAGGTCTCTCCACCACACCAGAAATATTGGGGCACAAGAATGAATATTTGAGAATTTTAGAGCAAGCTGATAATTTCTGAGTTCTTGAATTATGCAAAAAATCTCACCAGAGACAAGAAAAAAAAGTATTAAAAGTAATGTAGGAGAGCAATGTGCTGGTTGATGCCAGTATGAAACAAAATGCTCGAAACAAAATGTCCAATGGCAGATGGCACTGCTTTGAACAGTACAACACCACCAGAACAATAGTATAAAATGTTGAAGGAGCAAAGTGACTAAAATCTTTTCATTCCCATGAATACCAAATGTTCATAACAAGACCTGAAGCACATCGGTGCCAGACCTGCACAATCAGATTGCAATTGTGTATGCAATATTCTAATCAGAAGGGACTACTTGGATGAGATAATAAGTGGGATAGAATATTTCAAGTGTCACACCCTGTAATATCCTTTAATGTTAACAGGAGTATTTATTTAGGGCCAGATATGCTCCAATCCATGGAGAGCAGTGAGGAAATCGCATAACTGAAAAGACAAATGTTTCTTGAAACTGGTTGATTATAATCGTTATTATTATCACAAATAAACATTTTTCAAAACAAACACTAGCACAAATTTTAAGGAAAGGTCCTGAGACACAAGATTCTGGTCTGTCCTAACTTTGAAATTTAAATGGTTTTTGTGCCGAAAGTATGTGAAATTGAGTAGATTTGAAGTAGATTTAACAACAAAGCTGTTCAATGCCACTTTCCTGCTGAATGAACACAACCAGCTGGTAATTTAAAAAGCCAAGCATGTCAGATTGTGCGTTTTTGAGTATTTGAATGTGTAAGGGCACAGAGGCTCTCTAAAATCCCCGCTTACATAAGATTGCTGGCTTCCGCCATCATCGACGAGTCATGTTCGTTTCCCGTTCTACACAGGTTTGTATCACCGAGGAATGAGAAACATAAACAACTCTGCACGAAGGTGAACCCGCACCTTTTCTAGCTGACCCGCATATGAGATACCAGGTGTAAATAAGCCGTTATCAGCTTTCCTGTGCAGGCAAACTATTCTGGTCCAATCCCGGAAGCGCACCTTTGGCCAGATGAATTAGTGAGGGGGCAGCCAGTCCAAGCCAAACAGAGTTCATGAAGACATACACAACGATTCAGCCTCTATACCAATAAACTGATAAGCACATTTGTTACTGCATCACATGAGCTCAAAGGTGCAGAGGAATGAGAAACATAAACAATATACCATGATAAAGCCTGGATAAAGACTTCCAGGCTTTATCATTTGGATTTTCCCCTGTCAGAGCGCATGATCTGGCAGGCTGTGATTCAGCCTTATTGCAGCAGCGAGTGCTGGCGGCACAGCTGTGAGTCTGATGTGCTGTGAGTCACTCTGGTTCCTCTCGGGGAAAATAATAATAATAATAAAAAGGAAAAAAACTTTTCCTTCTCTGCAATGTCTGAACTTTGCCTCGTCGCCGCCGTTCCATCCCCTGAAAAAGTGTGGCCTTACGTAACCCGAACATCCGTCCTATTTTGAATTTTGCATAAAGGTTTCTGTCGGTGATTCGATTGACGCCCAAGAGGTGTGCAGGGGACAAATTTAGATTTGTGTCCATGGAAACAGGGAGGGAAAGGGGATGGCTTACACACATCGGTGGGCTGCGTGACAAAAAAAACAAAAAAAAAAAAGGCATGGATCAGCTGGTGTAGTCACATCTCAGACGTGCTGCAGGCCAACCTGATTAGCCACCGTCTGCGAAGACTCGCACGCACGTGACGCGAGACCAAAACGGCGCGAAGAGCTGCGCTCGCTCCAACGCCTGGCTGTCCTTTTTACTGTCCACCTCTCTGCTTCGTGGATGCGGCTCCTTTGTTCGGGGGGCTGACGTCAGATCGCCTCCTTTGTTTCAGAACGCCTCAGCTGCATTGTTCGCGAGAGGCATGAAATTCTGCAACCTGCCTCCTCCCGTTTCCAGGAGCAACAATGAGGTAGATGACAAGATTTTTCAGTTGTTGAATAAAAAAACAAACAGACAAAAAAGAAAAACAGAGCAATGGGAGTAATTAGCAACAAACAGAGATGTCACCCGTCTCTCACGGCAACTGTCAGGAGGAAGTGCTTTTGCTTTGAATCCTAGCAGATAAATAACGAGCCTCTTCGGCTGCTTTAGGAGCAACAAGATGATTTGAAGCAGCAAGGCAGATAAATAAACAAAAGGTGCTGCTGGTGGGTTGCTGACATTGCCACAACTCACAATAATTGCTTTAAAAAAGAAAAATGTTAAGGGTCCTCAGCTTTAGGCTCACTTTGGGGTTTTCTTGGCCAATACTGATTCTTTTTACTAAATACAATAAAAACAAAAAAGTGTAGGGATGTAGGGATGAAAGGAACGAATTGACTTAAATAATTGTTGGTTTTTTTGCTTGCACCAGCTTAACATGTAACAAATGTTGCAATTTTGGTCCCCAATTAACCTAATCTACCCAAAGAGGACTTTGTAGTGTTGCAGTAACAGTGTAATACAAGTGTTGAGTTAGAGCAAATATCAAATGTGTCCACTGCCCTCTACGTTTATCAGCACCCCCAGAAAAACCTTTAAAAAGCCGTAAAATCACCTTCATCTTTGATTCTAGCAGCATAAATAACAATTTAAAGTAAATTAACTACCATATTCATTCATCATAATCAGTAGTTTATCACTAAATGTCTCCTGCTTCTCAGTATAGATTAGGAATATAGTGGCTCTATCCTGACATCTGGAGCTGCACCTGACAGATCACTTCCTGTGCCGTCCTTTCATGGGATCTGCAGCTCAGTCAGGAAGGAGGCGGCTCAGAGCGCTGAAGCTATTCTGACTGGGGCTCTCATTGAGCTGAAGAGAGCAGGACCAAGGAACTTTGGCAGGAAGGAAGCAGTTGTCTGAATTCAACGGGGGGAAAAAAAGCAAAAAAAAAAAAGCACGCAACTGGGCAGCGGCCTTAACATTGATGAGGGCCCCTGTTGGATAAATGGCTGATTCAGTGAGCGTCGGCCTTTAGCGAGGGGCTACACATCTCGGCAGACACCTGTTCGGCTCCACAGAGAAGCCTTTCACTGAAGACAGGTGCCTCGGCAGCGAGCCGCCCGCTTTCCCTGGAGCTTCCTGCCCAGCTGCCCTGCTGTAAGACACACATTCCTCACACGCCTTCCTGCCACCTTAAGAACTGAACAAGAGTCACAGGATGATTTCCTGACACAAACGTTGGGGGTTAAATGTTGCATAAGCTTCTATGAGTAACTGTGGCATCTTTGTTATGAGTTGGATTCTTGAGAAGCTGAGGATCAAGGGACGTGTTGCTTCATCAGGGTCGTTTCTCATAAGTTTATTTATAGTCGGAGAAACGGAAGAGGAAAACCGCTTTCGTGTCAGGTCTTGTTACATAGTTTACGAAGAATGAAGGAGTTGGTGGGGAATAAAGTGAGAAGAAAAAAAATTTAAATAAAAAGGTTTAAGAAATAATTTTAAAATTTGTTTGGTTGAACAAAACATCATTTAGGACTTTGCACTGAAAATATGCTTCTTTTAACACATTTTAAGGCCTGATATTAACATGATTTAACTTTTTTTAATGACATTTCAAAACCAGTACTAAGAAAACTAAAGGAGGGTCACCCATCACTTCTATTTAAGTAACTGTTTTAAACTGATTGCCATAAAATGAACTGCTAAGCTAACTATTGTAAACAAATAAAATAAAGCCATAATTTGGTTTAAAATCTGGATGTAAATACCATTAATTTCTTCATTTAAAGTTATGAAACACTGAACTTTCAACTAGAGAAACCTTTTGTTCCATCAATTATAAATTACTTGACTTAATAAGCCCACAGAGTTGCCTAAAGGCGTCTGACTGACTGCAATGTCCTCTTGAATCATACACGTTTAAATCCTGAAATCAGAAAGCAGACGTCATTTGTGTGGGAGCGTCAGCACGTGTGTGTCCGTATGGCTGTGCGGTGACTCTGCTCGGTGACCTGTAAACAACACACACGCGGTCTGAAGGGAGGAGTAGAGGGAAGCGCATGAAACATCTAAAAAACAACCGCAGCTCCGGACGCAAGCCTCGACTCGCACGCTGTGCAATGGGAAGCGGGCAGGGAGCATGTGTGCCTCAACCAAACACGCCTCTCTATCTAGGCTACCTCGTCGCATAACGTGCATACCGGAGCATGTGGAAGCAGCCAGACACGCCGCTCCGCACATCTGGGCCAACTGGCAGCGGCCCAGCAGCGGGGCTGGTTCGAGGCGAGCCGAGCCGAGGCGCTTCGTCCCAGCATGATTGCTGAGCGGAGGGGAAGGTGGTTCGGCACATAGCTGGAATGTTTCACGCCTTTGTTTTTAACCAAAAAGGCAGCGATATTCATTTTAAAAGGAGGTTTTATAGAAAAGGGCAAGTCGACACATGTCTAGACTAGACTGCTACAACCAGCAAGGAAACGCTTCAAGTAACCAAAAGGCTTTTCTAGTCCTTGATGAAGGTTACTTAATATTTAAAGAGACCAGAGGGACTAGAATATCAGTAAAATGTGCATGCTAGAAAATGTTTGGTGGGGGAAAAAAACAAGGAAATGTCTGACTTTACCCCCAAAACTAGATAGTAAGACACAGGTCTCGTCCACATGTAGCCGGGTCTTTATAAAAAAAAATAAAAAAAAATATGTCTGCCATATCGTTTAAAAAATAATATCGTACATGGGATCGGATTCAGAAATGTTTTCACTCACGTGAACCCCGCACACATCCGCCCTTCAGCGTTCTTTTAAACATGCCAAACCCCTAGGGGGCAGTGTAGTGCAAAGCTGAAACCTACGTCGGCCAATCGGATTGCTTCAAAACGATCACAACTTGCTGTTAGGAATTACTCCTGGTGACAGGAGGTTCATTTATATGAACCAATATATAGGTTTTAACTACTTTTACATAGCTTGTTAGAATAAAAAAAATTGTTAAAACAAGACAATTGGGGATCATGTCAATGCTATATCTGCCCATAAATCTCCGCTTTCAGTGTCCACATGAAGACATTAATACAGAGTTTTCTTACATTTTCACTATGGTTGGATATTTCTTTTTTAGAAATAATTGTTTAGTTAAACATACTCATTTTTAGGCTAGAACGCATTCAAAAAACGTTTTCCCAGATTTCTGGCTACATGTGGACTAGGCCTGAGTCTTAGTACATTTATCTACTTTAAAAAAATGTATCCAGAAATCAGGGACAGATTTGTTGGTGATAAAATCCAACTCAAGATAATTTTTATTGGGGTACAGTTTGTAATTCTGCTAACACCAATCCAGTCAAGTTGATTCCGAAGCTTCAAGCTAACGCAGTGTTTTTCAACCTTTTTCGGCCCAGCGCCCCCCTAGCCCTTATCCAGGTCCCTCAACGCCCCCCAGTGGCGCAAAGAGTGGGTTTGCAGGTTTCANTGATTTATGCGCCGATAAATGTGTAGTTGCGTCACTGCCCCCACCAAATAACTTGCAGGCTACTTTGCACTGACCATTATTTTATTATTGACAATAAAGTTTACCTTCGACCAAACGCCCCCCTAAGGCATCTCAGCGCCCCACTTTTGTAAAAATGTCCGCCAGCGCCCCCTGCGGTCCTCTGAACGCCTCCTGGAGGGGAGGAGGGGGAGGGTACCGCCCACGTTGAGAACGTCTAACCAAATCAGGTGATTGACTGAAGCAGAAAAAGTACTTTTCCATCAAATGGTTACTCTAGAAACACTTGTTCTACATCTTTTAGCAACAAAGTTCTGTTGTCACGATCTGTTTCACAGAGAGGCTCATTGGTGTTGCACAAACTCATAGTTGGATTTCCAAAGTAAAATAATCGGCATTCTCTGCAACCAGTGCAAACATGTAACCAGTTTAAGCTTTGGTTGCTGCCGACCTCGATCCAATTTTGACATCTGCGACCAATTAATTTGGATTTAAGCCAAAAAATTATGCCATGAGAAATTGGAAGATTCTTTTTAACCATGACAAAAATTCACAATTGTATCTTTACGTTCGAGATGGATCAATCTGCTGAAAACTACATAGAAACAGTAAGCAGTATAAAAATGTTTTTCAGTCTAGGCTTTAAAGTAAGTCTTGCTGGGGAATTTTTGTTTTCTTTACTTTCAGTATCAATAAAGTACTATTACTTTATAGTACTTAAAACGAAACACTTAACTAATAAATATGCTCAAGAAAAACAAGATACCTTGAACTTCCTCCTAATTACACAACACAGCAAACTTTATGGGGATAAATCAAACAACATCCGGAGAACTGGCTCAACCCGTCAGATGTGTTTAGTGTCAAGTGATTAAAAACTAAACAAAACGAACTAAAAATAGCCGTACTCGTCTTCTTCCGTCCGCTTTTCATTGCATGTAATGTGAAACAAACCTATGTCATCCAGGTGTAAAGACTGACTCACACTCTTCCTGTAAACCACTAACTGCCTTCATTATGTCTACTTCCCACAAACGGCAGAGGATGCAAGTATGTCCATGCAGACTCTAGAGCCGACAGTGGCTCTACAAACTTTCCAAAGTGGCTCTTGATAACTTTAACTAACTGATATAATAACTACTGCAGCTTTCAGGAGCTTCTAATCCTGAAGCTCCTGAGCTTGTAATCAGTCTGATTACAACGAGGTAGTAATCAGACTGAATTTTTACAACAGAATGTCGCTAAAATTAACAATAGTTTTTAGATCGACTTCTCTCGTCACTGGGTTGGAAATTGTGCTTTTTTACACACACACACACACACACACACACACACACACACACACACACACACACACACACACACACACACACACACACACGTATATATATATAATTTTCCAGAAATAAACATCCTGCAAAAGAAAATGCTTAGGTTTTGAATTAATATTTTAAAACCATAAATTAGTAGCAAATGGTGCTCCTTTTAAAACTGACAACAGAATCACCATAGTAGATATTTAGTAAAAATTATAGGCCATCTTTTTTTTTTCCACCCCGAGAAGTAACGCACCATTTGTGGCTCTACATGAGTGTTGTTTGGCTGAACCGAGGGGAGAAAACGGTTCTTTGGACTGTCAAGGTTCACACAGCGCAAAATAAGAGTCTGACACGAAGGTTTTGTCAATTTTGCATGAGGCTGCTCTCATCCGTTCACATCCGAGGCAGAAGTGGGCTGGCACTGGCCATTTTCTTGTGTTCGGAGAGTCTCTGCAGCTGTGTGAAATATTTGGGGTTGTTTTCTCTCATCAATGCAGCTGCATCTTTAAAGCCTCTCTGCTTCCTCTCAGGAGAGAATCATCTAATCCCAAAGCTGGCCGGTTTACATCCATGAGTTTCTTTAATATATGTCAATGAGTCCATAAAGACTTTAGTAAGTTTTACATCGAAGGCCTTTAAAACCGACGCAAGCTACAAGCATTTAAACACACAAATTCAACAGCTAGAGTTACAAAACACAGAAATAATTATTTACATGAGGTTTGAAAAAGTTTCAACATACGCAAATAAGTTACATTTTAGACCTATGTTGGAAAGTCTTGACGTATTCCAGGATTTTTTTTAGGCATATTGTCGAGATGAGATAGTTCCGCGAAAACCAAGTTTTTATCCCAAAAAAAGCTGGGAAGAGTTTGCTAATGAGAAGTGCAGAGGCATGGAAACAAAAGGTCACGTTGAGCACAACGGTTCAGATAGGAAAACTGACAAAAAAAAAAAAATTACATTTTAAACAAGATGCTGCAGGTTCAAACCGCAGTTTTTCAAACTAAACATGGATAACTGGGATAAACATCCACTCCCTAACTCCACAAAACCCTGTAATCTGGTAGTGTTTCCAGTTGTTTCTCTGGGCTTTCTCTCAAAACAAACGGACTATTTTTGCCTCCAAGTTGTATATTAAAGAACATGATAGAAAAAGAAATGATAGCAGTGAAACATGATGACATTAAATGCAAATAAGTCGCTCCAAATCAAGCCCTTAAAGCTGAAATTGACCGAACTTTTATGCCATTTGGCTGCAGTTCAGAAAGTAAACATCAACGGAACGTTGCAGTGCAAAGTCCTTTCAGTCTTCCGACATCGTAGAAGCGTTCCCCTCTTTAACTTTACAGGTGAATTAAGGCTTCTTGAAGAAAAAGACGGCCACTTATCTTAAACCCTCTTTTCCTCAAACAAGCACCGCTCTGTTCCCAAGCCTCTCTGATCTCCGCATGCGTCTGTCGCTGCATTGACTGTGCTGAGATATACTGGGCCACTTTCAGCTCTGTCACCCCAATGTGCAGATCGGAGGCCCAAAAAGCCTTTCTGTGAGAGAGAAGGACAGAGCTCTCCAGATCTGGACGTGGGATGCCCGAGGACACCTGTGGAGGCTCTGTGCGTCTCTGTGAGGACAGGGAAGGATTAGAAGGCCGTCTTTCATCAGCCCTCCTTGGCGCTGCCACCATTTAGACACAGATACCCACTGAGATTCAAAGGCCCAGCTGCCTCAAAGTGGCAGACGTCTACACAACACCGGGTGCTGATGAACCACAAACTCCATTCAGGCACTTCAAGAAACGTTCAATGTTTCCGCACAGCACTTTGGTGTGTGGAAGAAGAGCTGTTGTCTCTTTATTTGGTTCATTTGAGATTTTATTCAGCAAATTTGGACTTGCGCTGGATTTTCATGTGGTTAATTTTGATTTAACAGTCATAAACAAATAGTCACACCACCACCAATAGTTGACTTAATGCCTTTTAGAAAGTAGTGCTTCAACCGCAAGCATCTTGGAGCTGTACGCGAGCTTCTGGAGAAGTTGTGACTCAAGATTTGAGGAGGATTTATAGAAACTGGTTGGTTTCCTTGTCCAAGAATGGCTTCCAGGTACAGTTCATTTGTACTTAATCAGGTTAAGGTCCAGGACGTTTATCCAAGTCTTCAAAACCGGTTTTGATAAATCCTAATCTTGCTGAAACATTCATATATGACTAGAGATTAAACGATTAATCGGATTAATCATGATTAATCAATTTTGAAATAATTTGTTATCCAATTAATCGATTAATCATCAGATTACTAAAATAATTGTTTGTAGCAACCCTAATTATGATGGCCCACCTATTGTTTGATCCAATTTTTCATCCTTAGAGTAAAGGAAATTAGATTGGAACATTCAAGAACAACACAAGGACCACCATAGACCTGAAACACCACTGTCACTTGTTGTCCCGGAGGTCAGTTTAACAACAACTAGAGGCTACTGGCTAACATAGAAGTCACACCTTCAAAACACGATGACGAGAAGAATATATGGAGAAATCATGGTGAGTGAGGTTTTCAAACCAAAGTGTAGTACAAATTATCAAGCAGAGTGGTGGCGGCATCAAGCTGTGGCATTATTTTACCGTTGGTGTTCCTGAAACTCAGTGTTGCTCCAGCTGGATGGAACACAGAAAGAAGGCAAAAACTAAATTCTGAAGTTTCACCTTGAATAAACTAAGATTGATATAAAGACAGAGATAAAGACAAAAACATAAATATGAAGACAAAAAACAGTTATAACAGACAGAAAAATAGAAATTCAGAAAGGTATACAAAAACAGGACATAAATACTGACATATAGAAAGACACATAGACAGAGAGAAAGACAAACAGATGTAGAAAGACAGAGATAAAGACAGAATGACAGAAAGATGGATCAACAGACAGAGAACTATCTGTAATTTTGACACAGTGGGAGGTTACATAAAATCCAAAATTGAAATGAATTAGCCTAATTCATGTTTTCAAATGGATTATGTTAATTACTTGTAACATCATTAAGGCAGTTGAAATCTGTATGCAAACTTATGATCAGAACTGTTGTAACTCTGGCAGTCAACTTGGAGCTCATTTTAGGCCGTTTAAGAGTTTGAACAAATTAAAAGAAAATCTCATCTAGACAAAACCAGTTCGTCCCATTTCATTTATTACACAGATACTGAAATATAGAGGCAGAAGAGGGAAAGAACAAGCAGTTTCTCCATCGTGTACCTCTAACACCAGAACGTGGAAGCAGCACGAGTAATGGATGCAAACGTTGCACGACACATAAGAGCAGCTGCAAAGTTAAAACATGAAACTGAATCTTCCATTTATTCCAAGACTGAGGCATAAGAAAAATTCGTAGTGTCTCAGTGCAGAGAAAGTCAGAAAGTCAGCAGTAGCTGAGCGACCCAATCCCGTTCCCCGTCCAGGCCTTCGTACCCACAGTGGGCACCACTGTCACACCTCGTCTCCGTCGAACCCAGCCTACATGGCCCGGAGCTAAAACAACGGCCCGCCCCTGACGAGCGCTGAAGCATGTGACTCATATTTGATCGTAGAGAGAGTCGAAGCTGGGAGGCAGACCCGCTCTTACCCTACGACTCTCCCTGGGAGCGGGGGCAGCCTGCAGGACTGCTGCTGCTGCACATTCCTCTCCGCTTCGGGAGGAAATGCAGTCCGTTAGCATCACATGCTAACGGAGGCGCGCGGACTCGAGAAGGCAGAACCACTCACGTGTTGCCTCCCGAGAGCCAATCAAGCTAAACATTAGCTAAAAGGGGAAAAAGCTATTCTTTAGCATTTTGAAGCTGGAACTAAGTTGAAAAGATTTTTAAGCGATACGAGTTTCGGAATGTCCTCCAAACTACAGGGACTTTGTCGTGTAATAAACTGAATGAGAGCTAAAGCAAATAAAGCTCTTTAACCTTTTCACATTCTGGCTAATATAAATCATAAATTTTAGATTTTTTAAAATGATTTTCTGAGACACACCAACATAAATGTAGTATAATTATGAAATGGCAAGAAGGATGCAGGCATTTCAAAAAATTTTTTAACAAGCTCTGTGGTCCTGCTGAAGAAAAACACAAATTCCCAAGTGTAAGGTTGTAACATGGAAGAAATGTTAAAAAGGTTTATGAAAACAAGTGAACAATCAGTTGTACGTGTGAAAGTTTCCTGACTGAGTTGGCAAGCCTGGACTGGTTGTGGCACAACCTTTAATAATTAGTGGGAAAGAGGTTCAACTCGTGTTTGCACAATGGGCATGGCATTAGCCAACTACTGTCTGTCAGTCTCAATAAACCTGAACTCCACTCACAATGGGCGCTCCGGCTCAATGGCCTCAACCGGCACACTTCGTTAATTAAAGACGTGAAAACGAAGGCTGAGTGGATCTGTCAGCACCCACGAGTCTGCTGCCGTTACTGATGTTTATTTGCTTTTAATATGTTGGCGAAGTGAACCAGGAAATACGTTGTTAAAGCGAAAAATGACCTGTGACAGTTTGACCACTTGTTATTTTCTGGTTTGTCTAGATATCTTAAAGCAACCATTACTGATTTTCTTGATATTTTCAACCTATTTATTGCTGCTAAATGACAGTGGAAAAAATACTTTAAGCTGTGGCCAGAGACTTTCAAGTCGTCTTCCGTTTTGTCATACACCAAGATTTTCTGTTCATAATAAATTCTCACTCCACATATACAATAGACATCTACATGGCGTCTGTCATGGTACATGTTGGAAACCTTAAGAAAGTTTGAGTTCAGGTAGATTAGAGAGGCTATTGTTTTTGTGATGCTGACATTGCTAAGCTAGTCTGACTATTGCCTTTCTACGCAGTTCCGCTGGATTCTCATCTCCCTTTACTGGGATTTCTGCCAATGAGCTTGAGTTCCCTGAGGAGAAGTTTCAACTTTCAGCGCCGTTAGCTAGCTAATCGTTACACATGTCATGGTCAAAACATTAGCAATGAGATCAAATTTAAAACTTCATCAGATTTCATGCCTCTAGGAAAAGACTGTTTCTCTATGGCCGAGGGTCCAGACCCTGTGTACAAAGCAAAACATAGGTTTTCACCAGGCCAGTGCTAAGATGTGAAGGACAGTTTAAAATGTCGACTCTGCAATTGTACTGTGACTACCTTCTTTAAATGCATCGTGCGAAACTGAACTACATGAATACAATACTATTTCACACACTATTGGCTGCCATTTTCAAAGCAGCCAAAGAAAATAAAACAGACAGTAGACATTAACTTCTGCAGTATTGCTAGGATGATTTCCACTTGTGTATTAATGCATATTAAAACATATATTTGGTGTTTGAACTATTAAAATAGGCAGTTATGAGTGTCTTTAGAGAGGGTCTTATGCATTTGAAGATTTCCAGTTTTTGTGAGTGGTTGTGCTCCCTAACAGAACACCACAGCTGCACTAGGTACTAGTAGGAGTTACACACATCTCACCAAATCATTGTTTCTTTAGGTCGTGTCATCCTCTGTTGCGACACCACACAGCAGTACAACTTCTATATACTAAAACTTACAAAAAGTTATGAAACTGTACTTTCAGTCAGCACGTAGGAGGAGAAAATGGACTGTAGTTCGGAGGAGGAGGCGCATGGAGGCGAGGAGGATGATGCAGACAAAGCGTCGGGCAAAACTCATTGATCAGAAAAAAAGCAAAAGAAAACTCTTCTTCC
Organism: Micropoecilia bifurca; assembly: GCA_903067075.1. Classification (NCBI taxonomy): domain Eukaryota; kingdom Metazoa; phylum Chordata; class Actinopteri; order Cyprinodontiformes; family Poeciliidae; genus Micropoecilia; species Micropoecilia bifurca. The sequence continues at coordinate 43,990 of CAEGAF010002656.1, forward strand.
CTCGCTCTCGCTTGTTCTTCCACTTCTGCTTCACGATGCTGCTGTTTAATAAACCAGAGGAGGCTTCCTGATGACTCAAAAACAACTGCAGACTGGGAACTCACGACTGGATAATGTATTCACAGCGTCACTCCACCAGCAGACGCACTTGCTCAGAATTATTACCAAATATAATCTTCCTGCTTTCCTTAAAAGACAGTGGGGAGTTTAAGAAAAGTTCTGTTTGCTGATGCTTTTTTTCTTCATGTTGCATCAAGTCAAAACCGGAGACGTTAAGATACTCAGCTTTAGTGAAGTTGAAATAACACTGCAGATAATTTGCAGGGTTCCTAATAAAAATACTCTCTCAATCATTTTCCAGACTCAAATATTCAGATTTATCTGCCAAATATTTAGCCAATTATTAGATTATAAACTAAAAAGTATTTAAAAAAATAGAAAAAGAAATCAAGAATTACAAATAAAATGTCAAATTTAACATCTATCAGTTCTGTAAACATCTTGCTTATGTTTTCTGGGCTAATCCTTCTAATCTATCACTGACAGTCAGATATGAGTCAGCACAGGAGAGGTCCATAACTCAGTTGCTGATATCTCCCTATATATTGTGCACAACTTATTTTGTTTTAAGTGAACAAGCTTCCTAAAGTGGAATTCAAAGTTAAAGTAATTAACTGAATCAGGACATAGCAATTTGTTAGCATTTTATTTCATACGAGAAGATTTTCTGTTTTTAAAATGATTCAAATTTAGCCGTCTGCACATCTATACATGACTCATTCATTAAAAATAACTTGTAGACGCTTGAAGCTCAACTCTACGATGAAGACTCAATAAAGACTCTTATTAAGACTTAGTTATTCGAGTGGATTCTAACGACGTTAATGTGTTGTTCGATGCCCGTGGTTCGTTCAGGCTGCAAAAGAGAGAGAGAGCAAGACCTCTTTGGACTTCTCTATCGGTATTTGTTATGAAAATATCTTCTTGTTAAATTAAGAAGATATTTTCATATGTCAAAGTTAAGGTCAGGCTCAACATTTTCAAAATTATCCAAAGCAGCGACAACTATGTTAGCAATACTAGCTGAATTAGCCCCGTACTCTAGAACTATTTTAAGAATGCATGTTCAACGTCTTTGATTTTGACTCGGATTAGACTAGAGGTTTTGACTACAACACTACAAAACACTACATAGCTTAACCTGTCAAACTACTTTGTAATCATTCTTTGTAAATTTACAAAGAAAATTGAAGTCAAGTTTTGTTTTAGAGCAGCTGTTCTCTCACAACTGCAAACTTCTGCTTTTCCTGAGGAAAAAACCCTAAATGTTCTTGTGTCAGCCAAATCGGTATCTACGGGTCAAAACTTGAGCCGCAAAACTCAAACTCAAAAATTTGGTTTCTGGGAAAAGAAAATTTGACTCTAACCACAACAAAGTCGTGCTTTTCCAAGGGTTTTTAAGAGACCAAACCAAGCCTTCATGCAAGAAGACTGGGGGTAAAAAATAAGCCTTTAAACCCTCCATAAAGACAAACAAAAAGTCACATGTGCTCCTTCTATAGCAGAGATGTGCTGACAGACCAATGTGGCGGATTAATGTGAAAAGGGACACGTGAACTATACGGCTCAAGTTCTAGGCGTAATGCAAGTCTCCCTTAAGTGTAGAGAGATCATTATTGACTGTGCCATCTTAAAACTGTTAAAACAAAGGCTGCCTTTGTAGAAGTCTTAGCACAGACATTAGTGTGGAGCAGATTAGGAGGGTGAGGAGGTCTCTTGTAGTCATGGCCCCAAAGTGAAAGGTCCCCTCAGAGTGGCCCCCGCTGACTCCCCCCCTCCTGAGGAGAAAAGATCTTGTCTAATTTCAGACACAGGGTCTACTAACTGAGCCGTCCTTTGCGACGGATGAGGACACAGGGGCCCTCTGCAGGACACAAGCACCACAACAAGAGAGCTCCGAACTCCAGAATCATCTCAACCTACAGATTATATTGGCAGAAATAAAATCCCCAGCCTGCAGCAGCGCACAATAACTCAGGAAAATAGCTTATTCCAGCTATTTTGCACATGAGTGGGGGGGGGGGGAATCAATCAAAAAATAAAGTGAAATTACAGTCGGTTGCTTGCTCACCAGGCCTCGGTTTGTCCAGTTGCTTTGTGCAGCAGAAGCACAAAAGACTAACTATAAAAATAGGTGAGCAGGACACACCTTCACGAGCCTTTATTTACCGAGGCTCGCGCCAAACAGAAGCAGCGTCCAGTATCACCTGCAGACAACTGGATCTATATTTCTCTACGCACACATATAGGTTACACACACACACACACACACACACACACACACACACACACACACACACACACACACACACACACGGAGACCCTACCTGAGGAATTCTTGCAGACAGGTGTCACAGAACCGGTGTCCACAGGTGGACACTTGGACGGGCTCCCGCATCGCCTTGCTGCAGAGCGGACACTGGAATCGTCTCTTCGGCTTCTCCAGGAACTTGTAGTCGAAGCCGGGCATGTCTGCGGGGCTCGCGGTCGCTTTTTCTCCCTCTCTCGGGGCCTTCGGGTTAAAAATAAACGATACAGCTGATGCCCTGTTGTTTTGTTTTTCCCTTCTGTGAGCAGGCAGCTGTTTGGGGGCCGTTTCAGCCGAAGAGCAGCTCACGTCAAAGCTACGGAGCTGTCGTCCTCCGCCGCCGCTCCTTGCCCGTAGAGGACAGCCGCAGGACCGATGCCTCCCCTCCGCTGGGCTTGTTTTGACCGGCTGGGCCGCTGTGTTGACTGCGCTGCGTGCAGGACTGACACACTGAACACAATGCTTCACCCTCACCGTCTGTTTAGGTGAACATGCAGCTCCTCCTTCGCCTCTTCCTCCTCCTCCGAGCGGGAGGAGTCGCCTTGTACCTCCGTCGCCTCTCCTCCCGGGTCTGTAATTAGACTTTTTTTGCTCATTTTCACCCGACGTACAGTGTCGTATGCGCTCACCTGTGAGAAAACGTAGCAAAAAACAGGTGAGAGATAATAAATAAAAAGCCAGGTTTTGACTCAAATACATTCGTGCAGACGTTAAAGAGGGACAACTACGCCCTCTAGTGGCGGAAGCACAAACTAAATATTAATCTTTGTGATTCCTGTTAAAATGAAGCACCTGTGCGCTTTAAATCCCCTCCAGTTGACATTGGTACAGCTGGTTTCAAACACAAACACCGCAGATGTGAGGTGGAGGAACAGGGGCAGAGCAGCGCTCAACCCCACACATCTGGATCTTCTGTCACCTGCTGCATTGGCTCCGGATTACATCACCATTACATCATCGGGACAAGGACAACAATGGCAGCGGGGCCATGTCCTCACAAAAAGGTGACTCCGAGGAAGAACATGAGCCTGACAGCTGGGAGGAAGAATTCACACACCGCAAGCTTAGGATCAGTACATTAACATTTTTGTGGTCATTTTTTCCGAAGCGTTGCGAAAGTATTCATACGACTTGAACTTTTTCATCTTTGTCGTATTAGGAGCGCACATTTAGACGCATTTTATTTGGGATTTTATAGAAAAGAGAACCAGGAAAGTGTAAAAATCACATTATATTTTTATGTAATATTATAATAAAAAAACAAAGTCTGAAAAGTACGATGTTTGTATTCAAATCCCCGATGATACTATGCCTCGCTAATCCAGCAGATAGATGAGATGCAACATGTTGCCTTCCACTGTCACCAAATAAATCCAGTTCCTGTCTTAGTTCCAGTTCCTGTTCTGCGAAAACCTCAGAGGTTTAACACCTAATTTACAAGCAAACGGTCCCTGGACTAGAGCCAATTTGGGTACCAAGGAAACGTGTATTTATTAATGCAAATTACAGGACATTGTAGTTCCATACATCCGCGGGTATTTATTTATTTATTTTTACCAATAACTCCATGTTCTTACCAAAAAAACTTGACTGTAACTTCATAATTTTCAAATACTTGAATATTTGCTGTATTGTATATATTTTTTTTAAAAATCCTAAAATAGCCAATTACATGATTTGGGCGTATGAGTTTTATACACAATGTACAATGTTTGTGAAGCACACATTCATCTAAACAGCAGCAAAAAATGTAAGAAATTTTTTTTTGGAGCCCCACAGAAAATGGAACTATTCCTGATAGTCTTCATCTGATGTAAAGAGTGATGGAGCTAATTAGCTAATTACTGGGTAATGGTGTAAGAAAACCTGTGATAGGAAGCAAAGAGCTCTGACTGAAAGCAGAGCGGAGTACAGTGACCCTAAACATGCAGCCAGAGCTACAATGAAAGAATTTAAATCTAAGAATGCTAACATGTTCTTAAGTCCAAACCTAAATCCAACTGGAAATCTGAAGAAGTGAAGAATCAATGTTTGCAAATACTGTCTGACCGAGTTTTAACTACTTTATTTGGGATTTTATACAAAGGGGAAAAATGTTTGAAATGTTTCACCATATGAAGGTGGTTGAGGAATATAAGTTAAGTCAGGTTTACTTGTACAGCACATATTCAGCAACAAGGCAGTTCAGAGTGCTTTATGTCACAGTCATCAATTATGAAACAAGCAACACACATTACATTTTGTCAAGGTCATAATCAAAATCATCAAGCAAATACATTGATCAATGTTCCAGTTATTATCAGTTGGGTTTTTAGCCTTGACTTAAAGGAACTCTGTGTTCTGGAAGTTTGTTCCAGATTTGTGGTGCATAGAAGCTGAATGCTGCTTCTCCATTGTTTGGCGGTGTCAACCTTCCAGACCACTCACATCTGGTAGGTTATAAACTAACAATAGTATTTTAAAATCTACTCTCTGAGCTCCAGGGATCCAGTGGAAGGATCTGAGGTGATGTTCTCCATCTTCCTGGTTTTAGTGAGAATGTCAGCAGCAGCGTTCTGGATCAGCTACAGCTTGATTTTTTTAGGCAGACCTGAAAAGACACTGTTGCAGAAAATCAATACGAATGGTTGATTTTCACTAGATCTTGATGGGACTTTAGTCCTTTAATCCTGGAAATGTTTTTCAGGTGATGGAAGGACGACTTTGTTTTTATGTGACTCTGAAGGTTCATATACATTAATACACCCACATTTAGGGCCTGATTGCTGGTTTCTAGTTGTAATAACTGAAGTTGACCAGATCATTCCTCTTTAGGGAAGAACTTTATTTTTATTTCTGTTCAGCTAGAGAAAGTTATGGCACATCCACAAATTGATTTGTTCTAAGCATCTTCATTCTTGATATCTGCCAAAATACAGACAAGAGATTCTTCTTCCCATCAGCCAAAAACTTTGGATGATATGAGTTACAGTTTTGCACTACTTTTGTTGTTAAAATTCCCATTTGTGTTTTAAAGTGACACATACTTAAATAAATACTTTGCAATGCAAAATGTTTGAAAAAAAATAACTTTATTAACAAATTTTATCGTGGTGTCACTAAACCTAACATTTCACATCCTTCTTCTCTTTTCTCTACTCTATACTTTCTATAAAAAAGGTCAAACATGCTTCATTTGCACCAATGTTCAAAATCACTTTTAATTGTGCAGTTCAAAAACATACTGTTTTATACTTTTTACTCATGCTCTACTTCACATGAAAACAGATTTTCTTTACTTTGCTTAACTCACTAATCAGGATTCAAATTAATATATTATGACATAATTAACTAGGAATCAATAATTCATCTTTAAAGATTGAAGTATGAAACTTTAATCTACTCACTGTTACCAGCTGCAGCGATATTAAACATTAATCACCAGCACAATAAATATGACTCTGTTGTAATCTAATGTATTATAAATAGTTTCTACACTGTTCTATTGCTATTTTTTGAAAAATTAATCAGGTCATAAGTTTTATTTAACTAATTTTGAAGCCTCATTAAATAACCAGACACCCTATTCTTTCACAGTGTTTTACTTTTTTTCCGTTTGTCTCTAATCAGCTCTTATCAGATGAAGACGGGATATTCTCAACGCTCGTTCTGCCCTGGGGGGACTTGGCTTTAAAAATTCAGATGCTTTTGATCTACAGAAACCAAAGTTGTTTATTCTGTTTAATCTGGGGTTTTTTCTCCACAAAGCCGGTTGGAACCAGTTATTTACATACACTGAATAAAAAGACACAAACACATTTTTTTCACATCACTGTCTGAAGTTAAATCAGACCAAACTTTTCTAGATTCAGACCAGTTAGAATTACCAAAATTATTTGTGTATGCTAAAAATGTCGGAAAACGTTTTTGATTTTTTTTTCTTCAAATTGAAGTTGTACAGTTTAAAAAGTCAGTTATCTACGACTAAATCTACGTACATTTTTAAATTTGAAGAAAGTAAAAACAAACTAAAGTTTTCTGGCATTGATCAAATTGAACTAATTTGGGTAATTCTAAGTAACCTAGAACAAGAACAGTTTGGTCTGATTTAACTTTAGACACAGAAAAAAGAACCAAAAAATGTGCTTGCACCATTTTATTCAGTACATGCAAATATCTGGTTTCAACTCTATGGGAGGTATGTACTTAAAGCCGGAAAGACATCAGTTTTTGTCTCTATGGCATGAAAACCGTCTCAGCTGTTCAGCCAGTAAAAATTCCTACGGTGGAATGAAAACATCGGCATTAGTAGTATGTTGTTTACCATTGGCGATGGCATGAATAGCTGCCTGTTTACTCTACAGGTTTCTATTCTCCGCTCTGAAGAAGCTGTGAATGTGTCTGAACAGCGGGGTAACATGTCCCCTTACGTCCCCCACCTCCCCCCTCCTCATTATCTAGTTTGAACGCTGCTTGTTTGTGTTTGCAGCACTAATCCAATAAAGAGCCCAAAAACCCAACTCCCCTCGTTGCTCTCTCGTCTCTTGACTTCATCCTTCATTCTTTTCGTCTCATTCATCCGGCTGACTTAAGAGGGAACAAAACCTGTTTGACTTTCGCTGGCTTTTCACGACCGAAAAGCCACACGTGGGGGAAGACAATCGCTCAACACATGATAAGCGGCCTAATGAGCTGCAGTAATCCAGCTTCAGTATCAGAGTTGCGACATTCCTTTGGCGTGTCTGGAGCGCGATACACCTGTTTCCTCCCACTGGTTCTGACCGTCTCTGTGTGTTCAATAAACCAAAACGAATATTTGTTCGTTAGAAAAAACACACACACAAACAGACCGGATGCAGAGGAGGATAAAGGAGGGACAAGGGAAGGTCTCCATCGTATCTGTTCAGCTCAAAGTCATCTGGAACCAGGATCCTCAAACAAAGCTGAAACACAAAAGAAGTAAAGTTAGTACATCTGAAAGAAGCCAAGTGATGAAGATATTAGTATCAAGATTTTTACAGAATCTACATTTTCTTTGTAACATATGAGTTTGAAAATCAGAGGGTGCTATAACATCTTAAAACACTAAGTTCAAAAGGACTAAAATGTCAAAAATACTCTAAGTATTCACACACCTTAATTTATTTCTATCTCCATCGCGTTCAAACCGCCATTACAGACATTACATTACCATTATTTACATACAGACCCAAAGTTATTTTGGTATAAAATATGTTAAAGGAGTAGTATAGAAATGCTTTATACATCAAACCCTGTTACTTTTTTCGCTTTTAGACTAATTGTTGCGTTGTTCTTTTTCACGTGTCACACAAAAACAGGCTGGTCATGGATCGACTTTGTGTCGGAGTCTTTTCCGGAGGTCACTGTGTTTGTGTCTCAGAGTTCAGAGTTTCAAACAAAGCTGCTCGGTCTGAAGGTGAGTTGACCGCTGTAACGCTAATCTCCTGTAACGCTTCAGATACTTTTAGATTAAACAGAATAAACAACTTTTACGTTTGGCTCCGACCGAAGATGCTTGTCTGCAGTTCAGACGACCTTTTATCAGATTAGTCGCATTTCGCCACAGAGTTTCTTAGGTTGGGGCAATAAGCAAAAAATATTACGTTTGACTGCCAGGAGGGTGTTGCCATGACAACAGGCCACCGATGTCACTGTGAACGGGTGGCTCTCGTCCAGCTGCACCGGTTTCGGAATCCCACAATCCTCTTCTTTTCTTCCGAGCCGACCACGGGCCCCCTTGCCCCATGTGTAAACCTCACCTTCTGCCAGAAAACACATCAAGAAAAGAAGAGTTGATCGCCTAATTTGTAGGAAAACTCTTCTTGAGGAGCTAATCCACTAAAATCTTTAACTGACAGCTCTGTCTTGGATTCATAATGGCTCTATCTGTAGGACGTCTGAGCTGAACAAAGCCCTTCTTTGACAAAGAGAGACCTACAGGCACTGCTGGCCTCTCCGCAGGGAGCCACTCGCTGTCACAATACAGCTTTTTACTGTTTTACACCCAACTGCAACAACAAAACTTGCAAACAAAAGACATCTGTTACCCATCTAAGGGCCAACATGGTAAAAGGACAGTTCTAGTGTATAAATGGGTTTATCTAATTAGGTTCGACAAGCCCTGTGAACCACATAGAGACCAGTAACAACAGAAGAGGGAGAAAAAGAAAGTAGTTCTTTTGTCCATTTTAGCAAATCACCTTTGTTTTGGAGGTGTTGTTAGTTTGCTGGTGAATGACTAAATATCTGCATCCAGGGACAGTTTTAATCTTAGAATATACTGAAATGTTTCATATCAAACAGATTTTAATATCACTTTGTAGTGAACCACTAGGAGGCTTCACTCAAACCCAGACTACAGGATGTTACTCTGTTGTTCTGAGTTGGAGTTGAGTTAAGACAAGATGAAAGAAAACTGAAAAATGTTAAAACCTTTGCCTCTTTGTCGGGTTTCACACCATGTGGCTTTTGCTTGCCGCCGTCTTCCATCCAGCCCATCACCCACGACAGACAAACTGCTAATTAGCTGGCTAACAAAGACAAATTGGCAATGTTCTGGGCAAATCTCAGAACGTCAATAAGACAACATGACCATGATCTTTTAAAAATTGGCCTGGTGTGCAGTCATGGTCCTGGGTTGATCATGTACGTTGCAACATTTCACAAAAACAAACTCACGGTTAGCAACATCAAATGAGGACGATAAAATGGGTAAAGCAAACCTCTATGCAATTAAGTCAATGAATTACCTGCACTGAATTGGAAATGTTATAGAAAAATATACTGAATTTCAAGACCTTACTGTGGACTTAACATGTAAGATTATAATTACATGATTTTAATGATCATAGGTCGTTCTAAAAGTGGGCCAGTCAGGGTTGAAAGCGAGTCCCGTTGCAGCCCAGCTAGATGGCACGGTATATTAGCAGCTAGTTACAGGTAGCTTCAACCGCTTTTAGCCATAGAACCTAATAAAGATGTCTGCGCATGACTCAAACCTTCGCCTGACAGAAAAATCCCACAAGAACAAAAAAAGTCAGAGAATATACAAGATGAAATATGAGTCTTACAACTAAACCCAAAACCCTATAAAGAGTAACTCTGAACCCTGGGAATGAATCGACCAGAAGACACTACACAGATCATCCACTTACCAGCTCCAATGGCCAGTGTGAAGGCGTCACCACATGCGGCCGAAGTGATGTCCTTCAGGCCGAGCACCTGGTAGGGCACCCGGCTGCTGCGCCTGGAGCTGCAGCCCATCTGACCGTGCTGGTTGCTGCCAAACGTATAACACCGGCCCTCTTCTGCATATTGAGAGTAAAACCGTCAAAACGCAGAAATGATTTCTAACAAAGTGGACAGCTGAAAAATCAGGAGTTTAAATAACAGATGAGATCAAAACTTCTTCATACTCAATCAACAGTGATTGAGTATTTTTTTTGTGGGAAATAAATACACCTAAACAAGGTCAGACGCTTGCAGGAACAAATCTGTTTCAGGTATTTAATCATAATAGTAGATTTTTGAACCTGTGACAGCAACAGAATGGGCCGTTCCAATGTCGACGTAAACTATCCTCTCAGAGCTGAGTGGGGCTGACTGAACCGGAGTGTAAGAATGGACCTCTTCAACCTGATTCACAGGATTTGGTTCCTCCCCAGCTGTAATCGTGTCCAGACCAAGCTTGTTGAACCTGAAACGAAAACAATTTACAACAAAAGTTACTCATATGCAGTCTCATGTAAGTCACATGCACCACAGGCATGAATTTTATAATCATTTGACCTGGTTTTGTATTTTCGTTTTTTAGAGTCCACTAGTGCATCATGATTTTTGTAGTGAACCATCCAGCCCATCACCTGGATGGGCTGGATGGTACACTATCAACTACCTGTTAGGATTCGGGTTAGTGTGAGTGCTTTTTCCTATAGAGGATCTTCGGGAGAGAGTTCTGACAGGCTGGCGAACCAGCAGCTGATTCCCAGTGATTGCCTGGTGGACCTTTAAAGAAGCAGTGGAGCAGTCACTCATCGCTTGATGGTCCCACTTGTTGGTCATACCAGAGATCATGTTATGGAAATTTTAATAGACTTCAAGTAACATTGTGTTTTCCCTCAGGAAACGCCAAGCTGTTGGAACCAAGCCAGGAACCAAGTCTGGATCTTGAGAAAGCTTCCTGTCAAGATCAAACATCTCCGCCTGCCGCTCTCCTCCCCTCTCTATCATTGATCCTCAGAACGATCCCGGATCCTAACCTTTCCCTCCGCGCAACCACCATCCGGAAAGACAGTAAGCTTATCACTCTGATCCAATCAAGATATCTCAACTCCAGTCCCTACTAATATCTCCCTTCTCTAAACAGAACCTGAGCTGACCTGCCTACCCATCCTCTGGAGCACAATCAAATTGTACCTTTTGATATTCATTAAACTTTTACTGAACAGTGATCCCTGGTTTTTGTGTGAACTTGCATGTGGGTCAAGAAACTAAAATCCAACATGACACTACCGGCCATCCACTGTACTGCAAGAATATTTTTGTTAAATCCAACATGGCAGACAGATGAAAAAGCAACTCAGGAATATCCACTTCCTCCTTCCACTGCAGAAAACTCTTACAGGTGAAAAAATATTGCGACATCAAGTAACCCCTAAAGACTAATACTACTTATGTATTTTCCAAATAGCAACTTTGTATTTGGAGACAATTACAACTCATTGCCAAAAGATCCTAAAAAAATGTATACATATATATTTTGACAAAAAATGTTCCCAGTTTTTTTTATGCTTTAAAAAAAATCAAAAACAGTTTGGAAAAAAAATCCTGAGATAAAGGATTATAATTGATGCATAAAAAGGATAAACAACCATGCAAAAAAATATAAATAAATAAAACATATTGGATTTAAGCAAAAAAAATCTAAATTGAGCATTTTCATTGGCTCTTTCTGATCCTTGGTTAAATCAGCATTTAAATACACATTAAATGTCCAAATGTCATATAACACTCACAGTGATTATTAAACACAGACTTAAGACGTAACATAAGTTAAGTGTTACACCAGACCTCAGTGTCACTCCTCATTACTGACACACATATCTACATCCTGTCAGCAGAAAGAGTTTTTAAGAATGCTGTCTCACAGGTTATACACAGATGAACTATTTCTTTAAACTTTTAATCCGTTGCCATCCCACACACCCTCATAACATAAACACAAGTCTGCAGGGTGTAAAACTAGCAAGTCATTGTTCGGGTCAAGGAGGCAGAGCACCAACCTGTTGCTTCCACATGCCAGAACGCTGCACTGCGTGCTGATAACCATGGAGCAATCCACGCCACACACCACCTTCTGGGCCTCCAACTCTGCAGGCAGACACACCTGCTGGGGACTGTTGTGTGTGTCCTGGGTGCCCAGGCCGAGGCGACCTTCAGGACAGAGACAAAACAATCGTGCCGTTGTCGTAAATCGCTGGTGTTCAAACAACCTTAAAAAAAAAAAAACAGGTGGTTCATTTGTTGCACCGTTGTCTCCTCTTCCCCAAGCAAACACTTCTCGTTCATTGGTCACAGCGACGACATGAGAAGCTCCGCAGGACACCTGGACCAACTCGTAGCCCAAGAGAGCCTCCACAATCTTAGGCTGCGCACACAAACACAAAAAGAGATGATGAGGTATCACATGCTGTTTCCTGAATGGATCAGTCGATGTGCAGAAGAAGGTCAAGCAAAGCGGTAAATTGAAGCAAAGGGAACGTTTTGAGTGTGGATGTAGAGCAACGAAGTGAAATCGAGTGTGAACACAAGAACTTGAGGTGGAATTTGTCGGTAAAATGGGATTCAAATGTTCAGTTAAAAGGACTTTTTCTTTTCTAATACTATATGTATATATATTTGTCTGACTCCCCAGTGGAGTGTTGAAAATGTTATTGTCATAAGAAGAAAAAGCAGCAGAAATCAGGGAACAATTAATGATTTACAGTCATATTTAATAAATTACAATACACATTCAGAGGGAGCTTGTTAGATTAAAAGTACCATTTGAAATCGACCGTTACAGCAGTACTAAACATATTTCTGTATTACAAATGCCTTTTTTAATGGTGTGATGTGATATTCCAATATTAAGTGTCATATTTTCATTAGCTATAAGTGGAAAATCATCATAATTATAATTAACAGGAATAAAGGCTTTTCAAACATCCGTCTGTGTGTAATTAATCTGTATCACGGGTGTCCAAACTACAGCCTGGGGGTCATTTCCTGACCCTAAACTGATTTTCTATGAACCATGACTGCAATTTACGAATCGGACAAATCTGGACCCCCATCAAAGTGGTTGACAGATATAGTAATTATTTTATTAAGACTACATCCCAAGGGACAAAAAAAGTTATGCAAATGAAAAAAAGGTCATATTTTAAGAGCCAGCCTTTTAGAATTTTTAAAAATTGCTTAGTAAATGTAACCACATTAAACCAGCAACTTCGGCTAATCAAAGACAGACTTTAATGCACCAAAATCTGCATTTAGTAAATTCAATAAACTCGAACAAATACAGCAGGTGTTTTTAAAGGAGAATGTGACCCAAATTATGATTTTGTTCTGAGAATAGACCACACCCAGGATCTAAGGTTTCACTGAGTGATAAATTACTTTTCTAATGTATTTGAATAACTATGTGGACAGAAATGTGAAGGCGTACCTGTGTTACATCATTAAAGTTGCCATGTCCCAGACAGCCATTGCTTCCGCTCCCAAATGTCATAATGATACCCCTGTCTGCAAATAAAAACCAGAGATTAACGACACTTTTAGTTGATGAGCTGGCATAAACCATTACACAGACCAACAGAATCCTCATAATCCCTTTTTAGGAAATGTTTATCGGTGTCACTCTAATAAAATATAATGAAAAAAGGGAAGAAAAAAACAGAGTAATGAGTTTTTAATCCCCTTCAGTTTGTGCCTCAGTTTTTAATGCAGAATGAGAGGTTAAGAGACTATAACCCAATTATTAGTTTTCTTCAGTTTTTCTGTTGGGTTAAAAGCAAAAAGAGCTGACCCACCTGTCATGCAGGTGGTGAACAGATCACCACAGGACACGGACTTGATGGTGACCCCTGACTGACCCTCGAGGAAACGGGAAATGAACAGCGGCTGCATCTGATCCACCAGGCCTGGAAAACTAGCCTCTCCAGACACAACAGAGGGAGCCTTGAACCAGGTCACACACACACACACACACACACACACACACACACACACACACACACACACACACACACACACACACACACACACCACACACACACAGCCATTCACGCCATCACACATTGAAATATTTTGGTCCTACTTAGGTGTTGCTTCAGTAAAATATAAGTAGGTAACTTATATTTAAAACTGTTGCTCCTCTGTCTCCTCCCTGTGCTCCTATTCCATTTGCAGAAATATACCGCTCTGTCAGAAACAACCAATCAGAGCCCAGGGGGGTCTTAGCGCTGTCTATCGTGCTGCTCACAGCCTCCCCTCCGCTCTCTGCCAATGCTACGGCTAGTTAGCCTGGCCATGGCTGATGGAATTCAGATAAGGTTCAGGCTTCTCATTTATCTGAATTCCATTTTTTCTTCGCCATTATCACACTGAGTGGCTAACTGGCAATCTAGAGCAGCGTACAGAGCTAAGAACCTCCTCCTGCCCCTGATTGGTCGTTTCAAATTGAAGTATTCCTACAGATGGCAGTCGGATCACAGGGAGGAGGCAGAGGAGCTAGAGACTGAAGTGAAGGGATCACCATCCAGCAGGACAACCACCCTAAAAGTACCGCCAGAGGAAAACAGAAAGGTTTAAATTAAACAGCTTCCCTGTGTGAGAAGTCAAAATCTGAATCAAACTGAGAATCTAACAGAACATGAGCTCTTTTGCGAAGAAGCAAGGGAAACAACTTTAGTTTGTAGTTGTGCCCCAGTGAAAAGTATTGATTTAACAGAGCTGAACATAAATGACCAGATTTTTTATTACTTTTGCAATGGCCTAATACAGATGAGTCCAATAAAACACATTGGAGTTTCCCAAAGTAAGGAGGAAAATGTAGGGAAAAAAACAATCTGACCAGAGGACTTCCTGTGCAGCATTTTGTCCCCTTAGGATGTGAGGAAAGTGTGAAAATGGTTATACCTCCCAGGTAATAAGGCGGCCGGACTTGGTGACTCCCATCTTCTGAGTCCTGCCCAGTGAGACCTGAAGCACTTCAGTGTTCAGCATCGGCAGCCGGAGAGGCGCCGTTATCCCACTTCCCCATGTATACACGGAGGACAGCGGGAGAGAATGCACCTTTCCTGAACCCAAACCCGCCAATGCATCTGATTAACGGCAAGAACAAAAAACAGGAACGTTAAAAATCACAGAGTGAGAGTTGGCCTACGCAAAGTCTAACATAACCTCTGGTCCGGTTAGCAGGAACTCTCCCTCCCGGTCTGCCTCGCGGCTGAACGGTCGACAGCGGTTTCTCAATCCTGGAAAAAAAAAAACTCATAAGTCTTTGTCACAAATCTGTGCAATTACTTTGATCATTTGTCCGTTATGTACCGGCGCATTTTCACATTGCCAATGTCTGTGTAGAGATTAAGCAGCGGCCGGATGCAGATGGGCAAAGCCATGATTTCATTGAGTTGGGGCCGTTTGGATGGGTCCAGGTTGAGCATGTTGAGGATGAGCTGTCGGAGTTCTGGGCTGTAGCGGTCCGATATTGGAGCAAAGGTTCCGCTCATAATCTTCAGAACGAGGGCGGGAAGATTCTGGAAGGGGAAAAAAAAGAAAACAGGTTTTAGATGAAGACAGATGCGAGCTTTAACGAAACATTTCAATAATGAATGCAAGACCAACTGCAGTGCACAGCTGGAAAAGTGTAGCATTCATGTTGGTTAGGAGTGATTCCTGTCCTTTCTGAACACTAGGAGTTTCTGTATTAAGTATTATAAATCAGTAAGATTATTATGACTGAATAAGCCAGAAGTAACGCAGGATAAAGCATTGTTTTCCTACAGCCGCCTCAAAAGCTCTCTTTAGGCTGGCCAGCTCGTACAGGACGCAGCCCAGAGCCCAGATGTCGCTCTTCTGGTTGTACGGTTTTCCCTCACACAGCTCTGGGGAGATGTAACAAGGAGTCCCCACCACCTGCACACACACACACACACACACACACACACACACACACACACACACACACACACACACACACACACACACACACACA
>CAEGAF010002660.1:0-10212 GCA_903067075.1 Micropoecilia bifurca
AGTTTATTTGTGTAGCGCATGTCAGCAACAAGGCAGGTCAAGGTGCTTTACATCATAAAAATACACACAGTGAACCACTGAGAAGACCAGTAAACGTTGCCACGGTTATACACCAAATATGTCGGCCATTGTTTTATTTATTATGCTTGGACAGTGACTCTAAGCAGCTGGGTTTGTAGAGAAGATGCAACCACCGCAGTTTTTTCACTGATCTTCAAGAAGCCAGACCTGCCAATTCTGATTTTGACCAATACCATTTGTTTTTTTTTGTCTTAAATG
Source organism: Micropoecilia bifurca (assembly GCA_903067075.1). NCBI lineage: Eukaryota > Metazoa > Chordata > Actinopteri > Cyprinodontiformes > Poeciliidae > Micropoecilia > Micropoecilia bifurca. Next base: position 280 of record CAEGAF010002660.1, read on the forward strand.
TTAATAAATGTAGCAAGAAAGTTGCTGAGTTGGCAACATTTGTTAACTGCAAACATGCAGAGATGGCCTGGTTTGCCGGTCTGTCAGTCAAACCCTTAACAGCAGAGCAGAAGAGGACAGAGGCTGATTTCTCGATAAGATTGGCTTTACATGTAAATATCGCCCCATCACAAATCTCCCAAAATGAAAGAAATTGGCACAGAAAAATCGTTGCACCTGGTATTTAGCCCTGATTTAAAGGAAGTGAGTGTTTCAGCTGTTTTGCAGTTTTCCAGAGGTTTGTTCCAGGTTTGTGGTGCATAGAAGCTGAATGCTGCTATGCTATGTGCTCCATCTTCCTTGTTTTAGTCAGAAAAGCAGCAGTTATGGATTTATACACATTTATTTTATGCTTCATGTCACAATTTCTACATTTTTAAAAATATAGTTAATTTATAATGCAGACCATACAGATGCAGTCATCTTTGGCAAAACAATGTTTCCCTTCTCCTTATAAACCAGCTGATGTTCTTTGATTTATCATTTAGTAAAACCAACATAAAACCTTTTATTTTTTGCCTCCTCCTCTGTCTAGATCCGTGTCCCCACAGCGGCTTGCAAACGTCGCTGGACTGCAAAACCAACGCAGTCTCAGTGTCTTGGACTCCTGGCAGCGGCATCCTCTACTACAACGCCTCGGCCGATCCTTTTAACTTTGCGGAGAAGAGAAGCTGCTCGACCAACGGCTCGTCCTGCAACATCACGTCTCTGCGCTGCGGCGAGAGCTACAGGGTCAGCGTCAGCGGACAGGGGAAGACCTGCCCCAGTTCGTCCCAGTACTGGAACAGAATCAACACTGGTGGGCCTGGAAATTTAGTTATTCTGACGATTAATCGGATAAAACGCTGACACACTCTACGGATTTTTCCTCTAACCATTTAAGCCTTTTTTAGACGATACAAGAAATTCATTGTGTTACGGCCACTTATAATGCAATAGAACAACCAGTATAAAAGGGACAATATTTATTATTACAAAATAAGAGGATGTGTATTTGCAAAAACAAAATCAAACTCTAAAGGAACAGCAGGATGCAGCGTCAACTACAAAAAGCAAAAAAATAAAACAAAATTTACCAAACGCCTATTAAATCTTTTGAAATAAAAACCATGCAATTCAATCCAGTTAAAAAATATACGAATCCTACCTGCAGCGTCGACCAACCACATGCCCAGGTAAAGCAGTCGTCAGGTCAAAACCTGAAGTGTGGCCCTGTAAAAAAGCACCACAAACACTGATTAATATAAATCAAATTAAAAGAGTTTTGTCTTTACAATAAAAAACAACACACACAAACCTGATCACAAACAGTGGAAGACATTGGCCAACACACCTGGTCCAACACAGAGGAGATTGACAATGTGCCACCAGCCTGACAGCTTCTCTTTTATGGGAGCTCAGGATGTGGAGGAAGTGGTGGTTCCACCTGTTACAATTGAAATATACAAATAAGGAAAGAAACATTTTATTGCCTACAAATTTGAACCAGGTGAAACTAAAACTATGCCACAAGTTTTGGATAAAACATATTTACAAAAAAATTTATCTTAAATGTATGTATATATTTTTTACAGCTTTGACTTAGTTTTTGCTCTGAATATGTTGTTTTTCCAGCAAATGGTGTTTTGACTCTGTATACTGCAGTTACCGATTAACTGATTATTAAGTTGATGCTTATTTCAATAATCGCGATTAATCTGATTAATCGTTTCAGCCCTAAATACAGGTGTTTTTTTTTTTTTTTGGATTGGAAAAAAAGTGTCTTGTGACTTTAAATCCAAATAAGCTGCTGCTGGCCACACACACCCCAAACTCAGTATTTACACTCACACCTGAAAATGGCTGCCAGCAGGTCAGCAATTATACTACTGTAAACCTTTGAAAAACAGAAGTACTGCAGAGCCTCCGGCACAACTAACAAGAATGCAGCAAGTGGCTTCTGAATGTTAAGTCAACAACAAAACGCTTGTCTTGTCCAGCAGTCATTGTACAGCGCAAACAGCAGTAAAACCTGCTGCCCAAACGTGACGCAGCTCTAACTGGGTTGCTAGGTAACAGGCGGAACTCAGCCGGGGTTGCTAGGTGACCTGTGTCATCTTGCATTCCAAAGGTTTTTACATTTTCCAGAAACCAACAAACATGAACTTATTGCTAACAAAAAACTGTTGGATGGTTTTCTTTAAGCATTTTTTTCCTGTTTTTAGAAGCAGCAGAAATGCAAATGGAAGTAGAAAAATGTGCAAAAAGGGAATTTTGCATAAAAGTTCCCCTTTAGAGTATCATTTACTTTAATTTTTTTTTTTATTTACAAAACTATGCTTTCCCTGTGGTACCTGCTGCGATGGTGTATAAAAACGATCCCTTTCCCTCCACCAGCTCCTTGTCCTCCCACCAACATCACGGTCAACTCTTCCTGTAAATCCAACAACATCTCGGTGTCGTGGCAAGACTCGCAGGGCTCCATGTCCTACATGGCCGTGGCTGAAAACGAAAATGGTCAAAAGTGGTCGTGCAACACAAGCAGCACCACCTGCCAAATACCTGAACTGCTGTGCGGACAGAAGTACGACGTTTATGTCGTCGGTATCGATTCGACCTGCTTCGGAGCCAAGAGTGAAATAAAATCGATTCGCACTGGTGAATATGAATGATTACCCTGCTAGACGGCTGCTACACCTGCTAGGTGATCAGGCCTTCAGATAACTCTTTGTGCTTCCTCCATAGCTCCATGCGTCCCAGAGAACATTCAGACAAACCTCGACTGTCCGTCTGGAGTCCTCAACGTGACCTGGAAATCCACAGGCTACTTCACACGCTTCCAGGCTTCCGTAGCGAGCGGCAAGGGTCACGTCAACATCTGCACAACGGGAAAGAATTACTGCCTGGTGCAAAATATGGAGTGTGGGACGACGTACGATGTGACGGTGATGGCCCAGGATCAGGCCTGCAACAGCTCCCTCAGCCCCGTGAAGCAGGTTAAAACAGGTGGGCCAGATAAGAAAGGAGCAGAATGAGATCAATATAAAACAACACAAGCAGGCAGATTAACTGGCTACAGTTCTAATTATAGCAATCAAAACCAAACAATGCAGCAAAACAATTTCATACAAAACCAAATTGAAGGGGCGTTGTTATGCAAAATTGACTTATTTAGCCAAAAAAGTAAAAAAAAGAGACTTTTTTTAATCCCCTTATCAAAAATATACCTGGAAAGTTGCCTTGATTCTTTTGTGCATGTTTGAGAAATCCTTCAGTCTCCATGGCAACCATTCAGCTGTGAAAAACGCCTGTGTTGACTTAGCCACGCCTTCGAGTCACAGCTTCGAGCTTCACAACTCCCCCACTCAGCTCCGTCAGACTAGCCAGCAGTAATTAGTAAACATTTGGTGGAGCTGATCTCATTGTAGGAGCCACTTCTCTTAATTTCACTCAGTGGAAAATTACATAAGGAGACGGTTTGTAAATGTTTATTTTAAAAACGTACAGCCAAGAGTTTAATCACGAAATGTTTAACCAATCAGAGCGACTGCTGCACAATGGCTCCTCTGACAGGGTCGTCACATAGTCAGTGGCAATGATTTATTTTAGCATAATAACATGCATAGCAGTTGATAAAAAGGAAATATAAAGAATATTTTAAATTTTATAAAGTAAAACAAATTCTGCTATGTTGACATTTTGCCCTTATTGTCCAATATTTTTATTGTGTTTATATTTTAGATTTTATGTTTGTGAGTCTAATTCCTGTTATTTACTGTCTCTCTTTAATTTCCCCATTATGAGGCAATAAAGGATATTTCTGTTGTCAATTTTTGATTTATCGTTGAAGTAAAAGTGTAAAAGTAAGGGGCACCGGCCCCAGTTTGCCCCCCATTTAGCAACACCCATGTTCAGAACTTTTATGAGAAATTTGCTGCTTCTTTAAAAAAAGGCTCCTGATTTGCTTTTTCAGTACATTTAAAGACCTTTTCCCAAAGGTTTTCTTGCAATAACCGATACTCCTTACTATTTTCTCAGTTAATCGTGATTTTCTTTACTTCCTCCACTCAGCTCCCTGCCCGCCGTCCTCCTTCCGTCCTCGTGTGAACTGCAGCAGCGGCGTCGTCTCCGTCACCTGGAACAGCAGCGTCTCCGGAGTCGTGTACATCGTCTCTGCGGTTGATGGGGAAGGTCGCGCTCATAACTGCAGTGGCACAAACAGCGGCTGTAACATTCACACCCTGAGGTGTGGGACCGAATACAACGTGTCCATCACGCCGTCCAGGGATGCATGTGTGGGCCAAGCCAGCGCCACTGCGCTGATATCCACAGGTCCAGAGAAACATGTTTTACTTTCTATTAAACTCTGACTTACTGGAAAATTAGGAAAAGCCAGTTTTAAGTTGCTAAAATCATATTAATTATTAAGACAAACGTTTTAAGTGTAATCTGCATTTCAAAGAAATACAATATTATCTAGTAAAAGCAGAAATTGTGTAAAAGAACCAGTCCAAGCACTAAACCCTGGGGAATACCATGATTAACTTGAATGAATTCCTTTATTTTTTATTTATTTATTTATTTATAAAGATACTAGTCTAAGCACTGAGCCTTGGGGAACCTCAGGAGTAACATCTCCGTTTTCCTTATTTTTCTTTTCATGTTTGGATAGCACCTGTTGATAAAGATTCTGAAGTTTTATATTGAAAGAAATTAATTAGGAAAAGTGTTTCTTTGGTCTGATTTAGTTATTTTGTTATTATATATATGTTTTTTTCCCCTTTTTGGTCTTTAAAATACAAAAATTTCCACTTAACTTTATATTTTGGTCCGGCTGAAGGGTTAATTTTTAGATATTAAATGATTAATAACATGATCAAATACTCAGTACAGCACTTGAGTGTTTTTACTCTTACTTGAGTAAAAATATGTTAAACTAGAAGCTAATTCCTGATCCTTCTTCTCGTTTCTCTCAGTTCCCTGCGTGCCTCGGTTGTCGGATGTGGAGATCGACTGCCTGACAAACTCCGCCTGGGTGATGTTCGGCGTGTCTGACGGCGCCGAAGGATACGTCGTCCTCACGACAAACAGCCAGGGCGCCAACCAGACGTTCGAGTGCAACGCCACGTTGGACGGGATGTGCGCTCTGCCGACGTTGGCCTGCAGCCAGAACCTCACCTTCACCTTGAAGGCGCAGAACAAAGAGTGCAGCAGCGCCGCCAGCAACGCCGTCACCACAGAAACAGGTCAGCAGGAAAAGACAAAGACACTTAATGTTACAGGACGAAAACTGAAACAGACAGGAAGTAACTTTGAATGGTTACAATATGTAGGTGCTATCATAACTTAACCTGTCGCAATAAGCAATTAATCAATGACACTGCAAAAACATGAAATCTCACCAAGTATCTTTTTCCAGTTTCTAGTGCAAATATGTTAGTAGACTTGAAATAAGACAAAACTAAGGAGCTTGTTTAATGTTATTACTTCCTTATAATTCATAAAAAATATCCTAATTTCACTGGCAATTTATTGAACAAGTCATTTTTCTCAAAAGTGAAATAATATAATAAAATCTTAATCAATATTAAACAACTATTGACTTAAAAGTTGTTGTTTCAAGTTGTCCTGTTTCAAGTAAACAGGTATTTTCACTAGAAACTAGACCAGATGTAAATTTTATATTTGCAGTGCAGTTTTACTGAAAACCTTAACAAAATGTTTTTTTTATTCACAAATACTGAAGAATCTGGCTGTACAGCAAATGCTGCAAAAATGCATTCAAATGGGAAATTTAGTGGAAGGAAAAAGTGAGACAGGTTTTGACTACTTTCCGTACAATTCATTGACAAAACCTTTAGTATACTGACATGCAGTGCCTGTATGTATTTTGTCCTGTGAAAATGTTTGGTTAATTATGTGACATTCACCCATCCATCCATCCATTTTCTTTACACCCTTAGTGGGGTTGGGAGGTGCTGGTGCCTCACTCACACACACACAATTTAGAGAGGCCAATTAACCTGACAGTCATGTTTTTGGACTGTGGGAGGAAACCGGAGTACCTGGAGAAAACCCACCATGCACAGGGAGAACATGCAGACTCCATGCAGAAAGACTGGGAATTGAACCCAAAACTTTCTTGCTGCAAGGCAGCAGCTCTACCAACTGCGCCACTGTGCAGCTCCTAATTATGTGACAATAAAAGTTAAATTTCTTCTCCTTCTGCAGCGCCGTGTCCTCCTCAGGGCATAACGGAAGCCGTAAACTGTGACGATGGCACCCTGTCCATCAGCTGGTCAGCTGTTCCCGGCGCGATGACGTACACGGCCACGCTTGAAGAGCTGAACGGCGGCACGGCGAGCTGCTGCACGTCGGCCGGCGCCGGGTGCCACATCGGAAACCTGCCGTGCGGAGAGATGTACCTCCTGCATGTGACAGCCGAGGGTCGGACCTGCAACAGCTCCGAGAGCGACGGGGTCGTCACGAGGACAGGTGTCCGTCCTGAAATGCGCTGGAGGCTTTTTATGTTCTGCAAGGAAAATCTTCCTTTCTGATTTCCTTGTTCTCAGTGGCGTGCGTCCCGGAGAACCTCAAAGCCAACCTGATCTGCAGCAGCAACGTGGCGACCATGTCGTGGGGCTACAGCCTCGGCGGGCAGCTGTACACCGTGAGGGCGGTGGGCGCCGGCGGACACGTGTCCGAGTGCCGGTCGCCTAATAACCAGTGCGATCTGACGGACCTGCGGTGTGGAGAGCTTTACGACGCCACTGTGACCGGCGAGGACATACGCTGCAGCAGCAAACCCAGCGACAGCGTGGCCATCAAGACCGGTATGATCTCAGAGAGTCTGTGGTTTAAACATGAAGCCTCTGACACATCTCCGTCCTTCTCTGACTCCACTGCTGTTCTGGTCCACAGTTTGGTCACATCTCGTTTAGACTATTGTAATTCTCTACTTTTTGGTCTATACAGTAAAAATGTCAGTGTTGAATTAACACCCAAAAGTGTCTATATGTGTCCAAGTCAGCTGGTGTTAAATTCAACACTACAGAGTCACATTAACATTTATAACGGTGTTGGTGTTAAAATATGTTAAATGTAACACCAGTGTAGTGTTGATCACAAAACATAATATGGTGTTAAAAAAGTAAATAATTGACCCACAAGGTGTCAATATCAATCAAATAAAGTGGAAAATATTCAAAACAATACACAGAAATGGAAAGTTTAACTTTTCTTAAACCCATTTCAGACTAATGTTAATTTAACAAAAATATGGATGTCAATCTTTTAACACTTTCAAAAGTGTTACTTTAACACCAGCTGACTTGGACACATATAGACACTTTTGGGTGTTAATTCAACACCGACATTTTTACTGTGTACCACAGAAAACTCTGTATAAATTACAATTGGTTCAAAGTTCAGCTGCTCGTATCATTACACAGACCCTTTAATTCATCACATCACACCTATTTTACAACAACTCCATTGGCTTCCAATCACATATGGCATTAACTATAAATACTTCTTCTAACTTTTAAAGTAGTTCACAACCTTCATGTCTCTCGGACCTCCTTCACTTTGCCACTCGTTCCCTCAGATCCTCTTCTGTCCATCTCATCGTCCACCTGCTTGTCTTGTCACTATAGGAAGCAGAACATTCAGCCGCTCTGCTCCCAAACTCTGGACTCACTTCCTCCCACCTGATCTCCGTAACATCGAGTCTTTGCAATATTCTAAGTCCAAACTCAAAACCCATTTGTTTGAACTAGCATGTAGCTTTTAATTATCTTTGTACTGTTTTATAAATCTTGTGTTTTTATGTTTTTTATTGCTGGTATGTATTTTATAATATACTTGTTTTTATGTCAAGGTGACCTTGGGTGTCCAGAAAGGCGCCTACAAATAAAATATATTATTATTATTATTATTATTATTATTATTATGAAGTAATGAAGGAAGGATATAAAATTTTCTGATGTGTTTGAAGTATGTGCGTCGCTTATGATGCACCGTCATCCTGAATAATGCAGGTCTAGTGGGATCAGTGGGAATCACAGTGTTCTGCTGTTTCATGGCCGGTGTGACACTTTTCTGTTTATTTGATTCATAATTACAAACTATCAGGGATTGAAACTGATTGTATCAGCGATAGTGTGAGCTCAATGTTTGCTTTCTAAATCCACTCACACATGGATTTAAGCATAAAGTACTGAATTGATTTGGCTTTATAATAACTTTTATAAATAAATATTTAGCTGGCGTTTACAATAATACAATAATGATGTTGTTTTTTTCCTTTTGAGTGACCCGGTTTTAAGCCACTTATTATTTCTAAAGACGGTAAGCTTACATGAATCTGACGTCTCGGCAAATAAACGGTCCCTTACATGCTTGGACCAATAGGGGGCGCCCACAGGCTGGGGTAGAGCTGTGGCTTTATGCTACAGCTCAATGTTCAATGTTTTTTGAATGTCATCAGCCTTCCTAACCTCTGAAATGTAATAATAATAATAATAATCAATTTAATTTGTACCCCACATTTCATAAAAAAAAATCTCAAAGTTCTACACAGTGCAACTAAAAGCGTAGATAAAATCAACATCATAAAAATCGTGTGGAGGCAGAATAGGCTCGCTTAAATAAAAAAGTCTTCAAGGCTCTTTTGAAGTCAACCAGTGGTTGCGGAGCTTTCAAATAATCCGGGAGCCACAGCGAAAGCCTGATCTCCCATGGTCCTTAATCTGGTCCTTAATCTGGATCGAGGAAGGTGGAGGTGGAGGAAGTTGCAGTCTTGTGATTGTAGAGATCTGGTGGATGAATGTGGAGTGAGAAGGTCCTTTAGATAATCCGGTGAAGTTCTGTTTAAACATTGATGGGTAATGAGAGCGATTTTGTACTGAATTCTGCAGGAGATGGGAAGCCAGTGAAGGTCATTCAGAATAGGTGTAATATGGGCAGATTTACAGGCCCTCAAGAGAATCCTGGCTGCCTTGTTTTGAATGTATTGAAGCTTCTGAAGATGTTTTTTATGGATTCCAATGAACAGAGAGTTGCAGTAGTCGAGCCTGGAGGAGACAAAGGCATGACGAGAGTCTCGGCATCAGAGAAAGAGAGAGATGAACGAATTTTGGAAATATTACCAAGATGAAGGAAGCAGGTTTTAAATAGATGCTTAATGTGATTTTCAAATGTCACGTTTCTTCAACAGTACCATGCACTCCTGAGAATACGTCCTCTGTGATGGACTGCGAGTCCAACTCTCTCATCGTCTCCTGGTCTGAGAGCGCCGGCGCCGACTCCTACACCGCCACGCTGCAGGACAGCTACGGCCGGAGCACAACCTGCCAGGGGACGACCCAGGGGTCGTGTGGGGTGAGCGGAGTCGGCTGCGGCCAGATCTACCACGTGTCTGTGGTCTCCTCTGACGGATACTGCAACAGCCCCGCCACAGACGTCCTGGACACTCCCTCAGGTAGGAGAGGAGCTACAGATAAACACAGAGTACTAAATCTGATCCCCTGCAATGTTTTAAAGGTGACCCATTATCAGTGTTGCATAGTAACGAAGTAAAAACACTTCACTACTTTACTTAAGTATATCTTGGAGTACTTCATACTTTCCTCGAGTATGAAAATTTTTGATAATTTTCACTTTAACTTCACTATATTTCCGAACTTAACTACATACTTTTACTCCGATACATTTTCATTGTGTGGTTTAGTTACTCGTTACAAAACAGCGAGAAAGAGAAACGCTGGTGTTTTGACCCACCTACTGATTGACTGATACAACGTCGGACACTAATGGAGCCCCATACAACATGAACCACATGAATATATGGTTCATGTCAGAAGCTGGTTCAGTTGTAAAGCAGGTTAAATTAACCTTGTAGGTAAAGCACCTAAT
>CAEGAF010002664.1:0-17953 GCA_903067075.1 Micropoecilia bifurca
AAGAAGAAGAAGAAGAAGAAGAAGAAGAAGAAGAAGAAGAAGAAGAAGAAGAAGAAGAAGAAGAAGAAGAAGAAGAACTGCTCATGGGCGTGGTTCCATGGCAACACATGACCAGATCCTCCAGATCTCTCTGTCAGAGGAGTGTTACCCAACTTTCATGATGTCTGTCATTTTGGCAGTCTGTGTCAAAAATTCCTGTGATAATTCATTCTTACCTGTAACTTTTAAATTATAATAATGTCATATTCAATTGCACTGTATTTCATTATGTCTAAAAAGTATTCAACAAGTCGAATGGAGAATCCACATCATGTGGATTAAATAAATGCAACCTTTTTCTCCACAATAAAAAAACCCCACATCGACTGTGGTCCCAATAACTACATATAAACAATAAAATTAAATGATTGCATTTAAATTATGCGCTATTCATCTATAGTAGCTTGAATTTATATAATCCCACAACTTGTTTTTAATTGAATTTTAATTAATTATTGTGTCACCTCACTCACTTTGCAGATAACATTTCTGGTCTGACTGTTTAAACCCAAACCACATTCAGATAATCAAAGATTTTGCTCCCGTCTTTTTAATGAGCTTCTCTCTTGCACTCAGCCATGCTGCTTTCTGCTAGCTTTCCGCTTGCTCTATGGTTTGAAGGCAGCCGATTACGTCATCAACAAGCATTACTGTGGTTAGCTGGTAGAACACAGATTTCCATCATAGCCCAAATTTCTATAGTTTCTACTATATAGTATATAATAATTTGTTCAGATTCAACCATATTTAAACATTTCTCCAATTGAAGTGATCAGAAGTCGGCAGGGCTCTCGTTCCAGTGGGAGAATTCCCACCAACTGCAGCGGTAGTTCAGCTGGACCAGACAGGAGTCATAATTGGAGACAAATGAGAATTTTGTGAACGATTTACTTAAAAAGTAAATCATTCCTTTTAAGCTGATTTAATTATTTTCTTCAGCTGCTTCCTCTCTGACAAGCGAATACAAAAGGAGCTTGATGGGTCAATGAGTAACAAACATCTAGATTGATGGCCTTTGCAGCTTCAGCAGGAAATTCATTGATAAGATGGTTCTCACCCATGTTTGAGACAACATTCTACAAATACAACCTGGGTCAATTATTATTAAAACAAATTTATTTTTTGAACATAGGATTCTGCTTTTCTTTTCTACGTTTAAATTCATGAAATGCTGCTGCATTTGGTGTCACTCTGGGAAAATAAAAGCTCTGCTTGCAGCTGAAAGTAGTTTGTGTGTGCGCGCCATTAAAACCTTAATTGGTTGTTGTTTTGTCCGTTAGCTGCTTCTCTTGGCTTCAATAAAGCATTATTAATGTAATTAAAAGAGTAACTCAAAGGCAAAATAAAAAAAATAACTCTTAAAAAACAACCATGGAATGGCTCAGCCTATCATTGATGGTCAATAAATTCATGCAGTTACCAAACTTTGTCCAATACAATTTCTTTGAAAAATTTCTAGTTCATCTAGTTCTAATATATTTATGATAGACGCATATCATGAAGAGGAGCAAATAAACTACCTAATGGACTCTCTGAAGTTCTTACCCAGCTCTGTGATGAGGGCTCTTGCTTTTGAAACAAACGGTCCCACCTCACTTTGATGCATCTTTGCCCTCTCTTTCAGATCTGCACCTATACACAGAAACAAAATCACAGCATCAAGTTTGTGTCTTAGCCTCCTGTTGCAAGATGAACCATTAAGGGTCATCTGTTGTGGTTTATGAACATAGCATTCTTAAGAACAAATAAGCACGTGGGACATGACATTTACACAAAACTTTACATCTAAAGGTAAAACAGCATAGTTCCCAAGAGCATACCTGCACAGAAAATACCAGGAACCAAGCTGGATAAAATAACACTGCGCACTTTGTTATTCTTCTTAATATCCTCTACAGCCTCAAACATCTGGAAGAAAAGGTTTGACAACATAACTACAAAGACAATTACAATAGGCCTTCGCAGCGCTTAGCTGCTCGGGCCTAATAAAACAAAAGCTGATATATTACACAAGATGTGTTCCATTATCCAAGTCTGTAAACCTAATGTGGCACAGGATGAAACAGAGCAAACTAGAATGGACTTTTCCAAAAACAGTCCATGTTACACATTAATAGTAACATTACATGTAATGAGTGTAAACATTACACATTGAGTGTAATGTTTTACACTCAATTTAAACAAGGCATCAAACGAAAATTATCACGAAAACCCCATCAATGTGAAAACCCCATCAATGGATGCCTTCAGATTTCAAAAGTAGCCTTAAAGCACTAATCCACAAAAATATAAAAAAATTTAGAAGTTTATCAAAATAACTTAGAAATTATTTAATGAGAGTCAAGTAATTCTAAAATGATTTTTTTTAAAACAGAAAGGTAAAAAATATATATACATACCATGTTGACAAGATTTTTGCTTATGGAGTTTTTGGCTTTTGGTCGATTTATCCCAACAACAACAATTCCTGAAATAGAGATGCAATATACTGATATAGTTAAGGATGGACCAATATATAAATTTCATTCTGAAATTGATGTTCGATATTCATTATTATTGTAATGGAAGATAACTGATAATCATATATTTCCCTTTCCCCTTCAACAACATAAAAAAACAACGCCACACGCATTGCTTCTCTGCTTCAGTAAAACAAAAAACAAAAAATAAAAAAACACAAAAAACTATGGTCCATCACTGTCACTGTCTCTTAACCAAATACCCCATGACAAACTCACTAACCCTCCTGAAACACAAATGGCAACAAGATGGAAAGACGGTGGTTGTTAATATCAGCCCAGTTTAACTAATCGAGCCAATACCGAGATGTTAAAAATAGACCAACATCGGCCAATATTATTTTTAACATGAGAGATACTCAACAAGATGATGTTGTCAGGGCTGATAGTGGAAAAAAATCCTGAGACTGAAGTTTTTTCCATGCTCAGGAGGGGAACATGAGACAGGCTGTCATGTATGCAACACATCTCTAACACAAAACATACAATAATAAGAGGCAGTTTATGGAATAGGGGGCTCCTGGACATGCAGTGCCTTGTGAAAGTATTCTGCCCCCTTAAACCTTTCAAACTTTTGCCACTTTTCAAATTTCAAACATAAAGATCTAAAACTTTTATTTGTCAAGAATCAACAAGTGGGACACAATTGTGAGGTGGAACAAAATGTATTGGATATTTTAAACTTTTTAAAACAAATAAAAAACCGCAAAGTGGGGCGTGCAATATTATTCGGACGCCTTGTATTAATACTTTGTAGCGCCACCTTTTGCTGCGATTACAGCTGGAAGTCACTTGGGGTATGTCTATCAGTTTTCCACATCAAGAGACTGAAATTCTTGCCCATTCTTCCTTGCAAACAGCTGGAGCTCAGTCAGGTTGGATGGAGAGTGTTTGTGAACAGCAGTTTTCAGCTTGTTCCACAGATTCTCGATTGGATTCAGGTCTGGACTTTGACTAGGCCATGTTTCAATAAAATATCTGAAAATACAATTTAAACGATGCGATCATTACCTTCCAGAAAGTGGGCGTTACAAACTCTAGCATTGATAGTTTCTGCACCACCTGCTGGATCGGCCCAAGCTATAAGCAAACTAAGCCGCAGCTTAGGGTCCCAGGGTCTCTAAGGGGCCCCGAGTGGAGCCACATTTTTTTATTTTATTTTTTTACGATTTCTACGTCATTATCCGTGTTGTATGTTAGAAAGTTTTGTAGATATCTTAGGTTTAAAAAAGGCATTTTTGTAATTAAATCACTTTCTCTTCCAGATATAAAAAAACCCACAATCTTTTGAAAGACCTTAATATTTATTGATGTGTGCTTATTTTTCCTCATAACTGACGGTAATTTTTTATTTTTGTCACAAAATATAAACTACTGCCTTTAAAATAGGAACATCCTGTCAACAGGAGGTGTTGCTCCGGCGGAGAGTGATGAAATGTTTTTAGTCTTCGGGATTAAGTCACAAGGCAGTTCTTCATTCGGTAAGGATGGGTCTATCGGATGTATTTCACATTTTCGGTGTGTCAAAACTGAAAAATGTGAGACATTAAATATTATTACCAAAAAGCCTCCGCACCGGGGAACTACGTACCCGCGTCTTCCCCATCCAGATACCGGACCTTCAGCTCATCCCTGGAGTCATAACTGTATTGCCGTGTTGCACCTATGGGGCGACCGAAACAGCAACCTCTCTGCTGTCGCCAGCAAATGTATGGCGCTGTCACCCTGCGCGCTCTGTTCCGATCCACGACCAGTCTGGAGGTTAACCACAGAGACAAACGTCCCACTGCAGCAGCCATGACCCTGAACTACAGAGGTATTCTCCTTCTTCTTCTTCTCCTTCTTCTTCTTCTCCTTCTTTTTCTTCTTCTCCTTCTTTTTCCTTTTCTTCTTCACGGCAAAAAAAAAAAAAAGTTAAGTAGCATTACTGTCACCTACTGGTATGGAGTATGGTTCATGAGAATAAAGAGAGTGGAGTTTTGCATTGCTCCTTTAATACATTTTAAAGTTTGGCTGTATGGAATATCTATCTAAAATTCAATAATATAAAAATTATGTCCTGAGAGAAAATAATAATAATAAATAAATGAAAAATGCACTTGGTTAAAACTGTGAAAGAAATTTATAATGATAACTGAGATAAATTATTAAATTTAAACTAAATATCTCTAAAATGTTTTAGAATTTTTTTGTATGTGTTTTGTGGGTATATTCTTCATTGTTCACCTGTGTAAATAAAATTGAGTGAGTTAAGAATCTTGTCATCTTGTCACCTTATCACACAAACAATGGACTGTCAAACAACATGTCACTTTTTGTCACATAACCAGAATTTCCCTCATTCTATCTTAATGTGATTTTATATGAAAAACCAAGACAAAATATACAGCACAAATATGAAGTTGAATTTATGGCTTTCAAATATTTTTATGAATAAAAATTTAAAGTATGGAATGCATTTGTATTCAACCCACTTGAATAATAAAATGGCATGTGAGTAATTAACACAGGCTGAGCTCATTACAGGATGTAAAGGCCTCAGAAGTTTATAAACAGACATTTATGAACAAACAGCATCATAACAAACAGAGCAGGCAGCTCAGGGACACTACTGAGAAGTTCTCAACAGTGACAAGGTTAGCGGTAGTATATTCAACTGCAAACATTTGGTCAGTGTCAGGGTTAACTCTGTTTTAAACTACATGACTTGGGTCAAATCTTTTGGGTTTCCTTCCTCAAAGTTATCACATTAGTTTGCTGGAGTTCTGGCTCATTCCTCCTGACAGAACTGGTGAGCAGTCCATATTTAGGTCACTTGAAATTTTAAGGTCTTCCTACAACTTCTCCATTAGACTGAGATAAGGACTTTGTTATGGTCACAGCCAAACATTGGCATTGTCGTAAACTGTAAGTTTAGGGTTATTGTTCATTTGAAAGACCAGTTTGGACCCAAGTTCTTAATTTTTGGTTGATGTCTTTGGATTTGCTTCAATATTTTCATTTAATGTTCTTTCCTTGTGAGGACATCTATTTTATGAAATGTGACAGTTCCTCTTGCAGCAAAACAGCATCACAACATGACACTGCCACCCCCATACTTCACAGTTAGCATGATACAATCACCCCTTCTTTCTCCAAACTTAACAGTGTTCATTGTGCTCAAACTGTTTCATCAGACCACAATGCATGTCTCCAAAAATGAAGATCTGTATCCTTCTGTGCATTTTCAAACTGCAATCTGGCTTTTTATATATCTTTTGAAGTAATGGTTTCTTCCATGCCTCATGGCCTTTCACCCATGACAGTACAGAACATGTTTCACTGTGGATGATGACACTGCCTTACCAGTTTCTGCCAGCATCTACACTAGGTCTTTGGCTTTTGTTCCATCTTAAGGTCAGATCAAACAAGTTTGGTGATTACTGGCAGGCAAAATGTTCAAGAGCTTCACATGGATATTATTTTCATCCCAGTAAAGTTAGTTTATACGTCTATTAAACACTGGAAATTTTATACATTAATCATTTGCTTATATTGTAAAAAAGTTCAAAAGGGGTTGACCTGGTGAAATCATAATTTTAGAGAACACAGTGGAATTTCAGAAGGTACCAAAGTTTCGACAGGTCATTGAAGGGAGACAGTTCAATTTATTAAACTAGCATGATATGTATTGTTATATGATGCAATACATCTCACAAACAATACAAGTTTTAGTTGATGAGGTCTTGTTGCTTTATTTGTAAATTGTAAGCCAATTCAGTAAAAGGTATTTGTTCATTACTAGCTTTTATGAAGTAGCAATATGAACTAATCATGAACTAGTTTATTACTAGTTTATAACTGGAACCTGATCAGATTCAATCAGGAATCAGATTTGAACCTTTGAGAATTAAGTTTAAGAATTACTTTTAAGCTGCTTTGCTTTCAACTCAAAATTATGCAGTTATTTGTGTCTATATATTCTCTACAGTTGTATTTATTAAGTATAGTCTGTTATACACTATATTGCCAAACATGTTTGCTCACCTGCCTTGACTCACATATGAGCTTAAGTGACATCCCATTCTTAACTCACTGGATTCAATTTGACATCAATCCTCCCCTTGCAGCTATCCATCCATCCGATTTCTAATGCCCTTGTCCCTCAGTGGGGTTGGGAGGGTTGTGCTGGTGCTTATCTCCAGCTGGCGTTCTGGGCGAGAGGCGGGGTTCACCCTGGACAGGTTGGCAGTCTGTCACAACCATGCACACACATACTCACACCTAGGGGCAATTTGGAGAGGCCAATTAACCTGACAGTCATGTTTTTGGAGTGTGGGAGGAAACCGGAGTACCCGGAGAAAACCCACGCATGCACAGGGAGAACATGCATACTCCATGCAGGAGGACAAGGCTGAGAGTTGAACCCAGAACCTTCTTGCTACAAGGCGACAGCTCTACCAACTGCGCCACTGTGCAGCCCCCCTTGCAGCTAAAACAGCTTTAAATCTTCTGGGAAGGCTGTCCACAAGGTTTAGGATTTAGGAGTGTTTATGGGGATTTTTGACCCCCAGGAGCACATTTGTGAGGTCACATACTGATGTTGGACAAGAAGGCCAGGCTCTCATTCCCTGCCCTAAAGGTGTTCTATCGGGTTGAAGTCAGGACTCTGTGCAGGCCAGTCAAGTCTATCCACTCCAGACTCTGCTATCCATGTCTGTAAGGACCTTGCTTTGTGCACTGATGCACAGTCATGTTGGAAGAGGAAAGGGCCAGCTGTAGACTGTCCCCACAAAGTTGGGACCATGGGACTGTCCAAAATGTCTTGGTATGCTGAAGCATTCAGAATTCCTTTCACTGGAACTAAGAAGATAACCCCAGCTCCTAAAAAACAACCCCACACTATAATCCCCCCCTCCAAAATTTTTTTACAATTGGCAAAGTGCAGACAAGTACCATTGTCCTGGTAACTGCCAAACCCAGACTCATCCATCAGATTGCGAAATGGAGAAGCGCGAATCATCACCCCAGAGAACGTGCCTCCACTGACCATAATTTTTAATCCAACCTGCTGTCAGTGAGCATTACTCAATGAGTTGTTTTGTTTTTACTCAGTGCATGGGTGGGGTATGTCCAGTGGGTTATCAGACAAAATTAATGTTATGGAACATTATGCAAGGCAACAAAACACTGATCAATTAAATTGGTAAAGTGACTTATAGGATTTTTTTGTTATTTTAGGGGAGGTTCTGTGAAGTTATGAGTAATAGTTCCCTTACTTGTATCGGAGAGATGTCAAATCACAGAAGATCACAGAAGATTTAAGGATTCAATTATTCCTTGGAGTGGAGTTGGAGTTCTATGATAACTATGTAATTATAGAACTATGTTATCATATAACAAATAACATAATTTACAGTTTCACAATAGATCATTATGTCTTAAGCAATTTTGTTTACCCAATCTCTGTGTTTCTATGTGAAGTCATGCGGAGTGAGATAGAGCTGCATCATCCAACCACTGACTGCAACGTGCTGGTCTTCTGTAGTTCTGTCAATAACCAAGTACATTTTGAATTTTCACCACTTGAGCAACAGGAACGTCAGGCTCTTGTTTATGTCAAATAAACAAGAACGATACATGGCAAATAATTTAACTCTAAGAGTAGTATTGAATAAACCCCTGAAACCTGAACAGATATTGTCTCTAAGGATATTTTAATGAACTGTGTTTTGCAAAAAAAAATCACAAGTCTGGGAAAAATTGAACATTCCGTTTTTTAACATTTACTCAATATCAGTTTTAACAATGCCAAAAGTACAACAAGATCATATGATATGATTATATGAACATCAGCATCTCTTTGATAAAGTCTACGCATTGATGCTTTTGGCTAACTTTGTTTCAGAATCTTTCTTTGTTGTGGTTAATTTTGTCAAAGAAGTCAGTTTTGTTGACACAGTGCCAACACTTACGGATAAATATCCTCAGTATATGAGTGTTCATAGGAATTTACAATGGTTTTGAACTAGTATTGAGCTTAAGGCTTGTTTATTCTGGCAGGCACTGTGTAGAAACACTGCTTTCAGACCCATGGCTCCAGTCTCGCATGTTGGACACCTGTACCGACAAAGGACAGTGAGAAGGCTGCATGTATGCTGAGGTGTTCTAGGTGGTCTGGAAACACACTCCTTCTAAAATGCTGGCAGAAGAAGTCTTTCCAGAGGACTCATATTCAGGGTCAGTTGGCTCCATTTTAATTTGGATGGTTCTTGATTTGATTCGTAGTTTATGTGGCAAAGCTGAAGAACTGACATCTGGCACTTTGCGAGTAGAAACAATAACACTTCTTTGGTCAGCTACAGAAGACACCAACCCCTTAGGGACTTGCTGTTCATCATCACCATCTGATGCTTTGCATAAATAATTTTTATCAGAGTTCCCGAGCGAGTTACTGGAAGACCTGGAAGTCTGCATGAAGGATGTTGCTTGAGAGTAGACATCAGACAAATGGCTAACCCTGCGATTTTTGTAGAGTTTATATGGTGTACTAGTTTCCTGCCAGGTGGTATTTTCTACTTCTTCTTTAAAATCTGATGTCCTATAGACAGTAAAGCTTCCTTGACTTGCAGCCCATGTTTCAGGCATGAGAGGTAAGTGTTTGATACAGCTTTTGCTTAGCTCTACATGTACGAGATCTCTTTGGAATAAACTCTGGGAAGCAGTGGGAGATATCAACTCTTCATGGGAGTTTACCGTGGGGGGACTAGATACATTTTGAACTTCTTGGGTATATGCTGATGAACTAACTAAGCCAAACTTCATTTTTAAAGACAACAGTTCTGCCTTGAGGGAGGCATTTTCCTCTCCAAGTGCCATCAGCTTGTTTTCAAGGACCATGTCATTAATGCGTCTCTTCTCTCTTGAGCGCTTGGCAGCTTCATTGTTTTTGCGTCGTCTTTCCCAGTAAATGGTGTCTTTCTTTTCCTCTGGAATGAACTCGCGTTTTCTGCGGCACGTAGATTTAGTCTTGAAAGGAAATGATGAAATTTTGTGAGGTACAAGATTTCTGTTAGATCTGTGTAAAGCCACAGCAAGCACCAAGGCATCATCCCCACTGTATGACTCACTGGAGTCAGTGTCTTGCTTGACTGTTTGCATATTCTTAATGTCAGAGACAGTCAGTATATTCAAAGGCATCAACTGTGAGCCATAATGATGTTCTGGAGCAGCAGTGACCTCTACTCCGAATCAGTCCACTTGAATAGAAGAAATCTGTGAACAGACAATTAAAAAAAGATTATTTACCAATACGAAGCAAATAAAAAGCTCAAAAACTGTCAGGTTTTGTAAAGTACATATATTTGTGTAATGGAAGGAATGTCTTCATATGTTAGGAATAAGGGTCAATATCTTAAAACGGTGATTTTATGTTCTCCAGGAAATCAATGCCATTTTACAACACAATCAAGTAAAATTGGGTTCTGTGTCTTTAATAAGTTCCTACCCATTCTGACACTCCCCCTTCGAAACATCATCACAACAGTGCTTCTGCATGATGCCGTTTGCAACTGTTCATAGGAGCACTGTAGCACACCATGCATTTCCACCAGGTGTTTGCTAATTGCAGCTGCCACTATTCTGGAACAGAACCTAAGCTGGGAACTGAAGGAGGGAAATAGGCAATATTTTGGTTATTTATATTGTTTTGTCGTGGTGCAAGTGTTTATAGGCACCCCGGCATGGTTGCCAAAGATGATTTAAGGATTTTCAAAGCAACACTCCAGGTATGCTTTTGATGAAAAAATAACATTATAACATGTTATAATGTACAGAGCCCCCAAGGGGGCATAGAGGATTTTTTTTTCTTTTACATTACGTCACAAAAGTATTGCATTTCCTCGCAATATGCTTACTTATAAGGAAATTTTTGTGCCATAATCCAAGAGCACGCATTTTCAGTCTGAATGCAGGCTTTCATGTCTTGTTCTCAAAACCTTTAATACGTTTGCTTATTTTGAAAGCAGGACTTCATGTCTTTCTTCTCAAAACTTGTAATGATTGTACTCAAAACTTCTCACGCTCACACTTAGTCTCTGCTTGGACTCTGCTCGCTTTTGAAAATGCCTTTTGTCACAGTCACCTGGCAACTTCTCAGCCAATAGAATGAGAGTGTTGTACTGGGTGCATTTGTTTCCGCCTAGCGGGCATGTCTGTGTGGATACTATTGATTGTAGCATCCTGCGCCACCCACTGACTATGGGTGGCGTGCCGTTACGAACTATCATGAGAATTAAGCTGTCAACATGCTGGCTCCGGTCTGATAACAACTTCAAAATTCAAAGCTATGCTCCAACCGTTAGCATCCATGTTTACTTCCACAAACACAGAGCGTTTCTTTTTTTTATGGTGGTTGGGAGAACACTGAGAACGCTGACGTTATTGCGCAACTCTACTGCCCATGCGGGATACTTTTAGGTCGTTTGCCCGTTCAGACTGCAGAACACATACATGTTGCATTTATTTGGAAGTATGAACGGCCATGTCAAAAAAAAAATCTGATTTGACAAAAAATCAGAATTGGGTCACTTCAAGGTGCAGTGTGAACGCAGCCCAAGTTTGAGCGAGAGGAGAAGTTTTGAGTACAAGCATTACAAGTTTTGAGAAGAAAGACATGAGGTCCTGCTTTCAAATTGAAAATGTAAGCAAAAGTATTAAAAGTTTTGAGAACCAAAGACATAAAATCCTGCTTTCAAACTGAAAACATTGTGCTCTTGGATTATGGCAGGAAAATACCCCCATACTTGCTGCAATATTTGCTAGTCCATTTTATAAATTGACTCACAAATGTCAATTTAAAATGTTAAATGCCTCATTGAAAACGTATTTATTACTAACCCTTTGGTGCAAAAAACTGATTGAAAATGATTTATTCACTGCATGTTTATGTCTGCTTGTGTAAGGCTGGGATGGAACTGCATAGGAAAACGGCTCTTTAAACCATTCAGACTACCAATACAAAACAGACAATCAAAACTGTCAGATGACTCATTATCCTGTGATAATAACTCAGAAATAGTCCAAATAGTTTGGAAGTATTTTTATTTCTTACCTTTTTATGGAAAGTTTCTGTTTATTTCATAGGTTTGTGGTGCATTTCTATACTAAAGAAACATATATAAAACTTGAGATATTTCACAAGATATTAATGTACATGGAAAAACCTTACAAAAATCTTACATTATAGCAGAAAATACGATGACAATCCTTAGAAAGGCCTATAGCATAAAATTATGCCGCATGAACTGATCAGTACATTATTCCGAGAGAATGCAAACCCTATTGTGAGGTAATGCAATACTTTTGCAAAAGAAAAAAAATCCTACATGTCCCTTTGGGGACTCCGAAATAATGCAACTTTGTAAAATCAAGTCGATTTTACATAAGCCTTTCCCACTGCCCTTTGCCTACTCAATTTTGTCTCTCCAAGGAGCCCTGCAAATTTTAAACAGACTTTGTTACTACAGTAAACAAATTACATAGAAATCAGTATTATTTGTACACTGAGAAATTTGCTGTTTTTATAATCATCTGTTTAAATTAGGCATCCATAGGGGTAATTTTCTGGAAGACTGGTGTGGAGATGTCCCCACCAACTTTGGCCAGACAGAGAGTCCCCACCAATATTTCCTACACCTTTTTTCCTTTATGTGTCTTCCTCTATTTGCAGACAGTAACTCAGCAGCAGCTGCTCACTCTGTTCAAAGCATTAACAGCCAGTGCACAACTGCTTTTTAAAATTACTTTGTAAAACATACCGTAACGTAAATGACAAGTTTGCTCAGTGATTAGTGGATTTGGACATCACCTGACTTACGTGCGTCACTGGCCATCTCTTTGCATTGAGTATTGTTTCTTGGGAAAATGATACAACCAAGCAAAGAATCTGAAAAGGAGACACAATGTTTTGCTATTTGTCTATGATAGCAAGATAACACGGTACATGGGAATAACATTTCACAGGTCTATAAAAAGTTTTAATTAAAAAAATATATTAATAATGTAGGGAGAAAGTTAGTTATGCTATAGCTTGACTTTGACAACCTTAATTGTACCTGTGCTGCACAGTTTGGTGTGTTTTGGTTCAGTTAACACAAAATAAGGCGACTCACATATATTTTCTGACAGATAATTAGAAGAACAAGTTTTTAAACTAGCTAATGTTAGCTAGATGTTAGCTAACCTGCTAACATCAGGTTCTTAATGATAGCAAAGTTAACATTAAGCCTGGAAAATCAAAGAACATAAAACTGTAAGGGTCTGAATGTTTTGTTGGGGTGTTTTTACATATTTTTTGTGTGCTTTTGTGTTTTCAGGAATGCTGATTCCTGATACACTTGAATGCAACTTCTGCTCTGTGGAGTTGTTGCTTATTGGTTGCTATGGTAACATGACAGAAAAAAGAATACAACCACCTGTTTTTCTATGTTTTTTTCCCTCCCCTGGACTAATTTTATAATTTGTTCATAGATCCTGGCTGTATTCAGAGCAATGAAATATTTCATAAAGCATGGGAGCCAAAGTTTATTTGTAAGCCATGGTTCCTAAAGCAGCAATAAGGTCAAATTAAATTATTGGCTAATATAAAAGAGAAATTTGCTTAGTCCTCTCTTGCATCTTGACAGAACTGACCGAAACCAAACTATTTATAAATTTATATACAGTGAGAATACATATTTTATATATCCAAACAGCACTTTTCTCAGATTCCTCATTATTCTGGTTTTTGAATTCTATAATAACATTTTTATTGCTACAGAATCTAATCTGGATGTTTTTTAGCACTTGATAAAATCAGATAATAAAAGGCAACAATATTATTGTGATAATTCTTCCCAAAAAAATATTACTGAGTTGTGTAACTGTTTTCAACTATAGGCAAGCATTGAGCATAAATTCCATAAATTACAATATGAAGGAAATGTTCCTTTCTTATGTTCCATCACCAAGTGAAAAATATTAGATAACTGATGTTTTACATCTTTATACTATTTAGTATGTCTAAAACCTGCTAAAAGGTTATTTTCAAAGAGTATGATTAATCAGACAAGCCTAATCATGACATCTAATTTATCAAATATGACTGTATGGCATTCACATTTAAGTTTCAGCCTTATTCTTAGCACAAAAAAGGCTTTCAATACCTGTGGGTGCTTCAGCACCCGCCCCCGTCCAGGTCCCCACAATGAATCCCCACCAACTTGCAGCACAATTTACACCCTTATAGGTATCAAACTGTATATGATGCACAGTAGATATGCTAAGTAGCGAATATAGCTATAACCTGAAACTTCCAATTCAAATTAATTTGAATGATTGTGCCAGAGTCGGTCTATCTTTATGTTTAAAAAACATATGTCACTAAAATCACTGTGTGGCCTTTGCATTACAATATTTTTGTTTGATCATTTTAATCTAAGGAAAGGACAGAAATTGGTTATCGGGAAATAAAAACCAGAGGAACATTTAAATGCATCTTGCTCAAAAGACCTGTTTTAACCATGAAACTGGTGATTTGTTAAAGGTGAATTTAGAATAAAAACTGAGGGCTGACAGATCAGAGTTGACTCCGTCCTTAAAATGCATTTGAAAAAAATAAATAAATCTAACCTTATTATCAGTTACCTGAATATGTTTCACTATACTTTGATAATCGCATTAAACAGTTAGTTGTAAAAGGTTATTAAATTTTTACAAGGTCTGTAACACTGGTGAACTTCAGATCAGTTTAGAGAATTTTGGACAAAATAGACAAGGCAGTAGGCAAGTACAGTAGTATCAAGCTACTACTGTACGTTTCATCTGTAACTTCTATAAAATTGTGTGATGTTCCTAAGAGGCCCAGTTAGAGTCAGTACACGTTCTCCAGCTTGTTGTGAAACTCGCTTCATACCTGAACAGTTATATTTCACGTTTTGTCATTTGATGAAATGCTTACATCTGCGCAGCTCAGTCTAAGTGGCCACACTAGCCCTTTATGTTTCCAAAAGGATACTAATACTCAACTTACTCGTTGTCTTAACATGGCAATAACGTAGCAATATAAGTTTAATATGCCAAAGTTTCAACTAGAGTCGCAGATTAGGGTTTCCTACTGTATATTCTTTCAGCAATTTTAGCCATAAGCTCACCTTAATAGCTCACCTTATTGCTCCAAATCCCTTCATTATGTCACCTGTATTACAGAATAACTCGCCCTTATTGCTTCGGCCTCCTGTTAGCGATTTCTCTTGTAGTGATGCGGTTTTTATTCAGGGTCTATAACTGTAAAACCTGTTAGTTTTGCTACTGGAGTGCCGGCGTATTGATTTAATGTCCAGAAACGAGTCGCATGCAGCAGAAAGACAAAACTAAGATTTCACTCGGTTGTATGAAATCATAACCTCTTTCTCATGACACGCGCCTGGTCCACATACACCTTTAAATGTAACAGCACAAAAAGATAAATAAATAAAAATCACTCATCCCAACAGGATAACCAGGACTTGCAACCATCTGACTCATCATGCTTTTATATCGTTATTCTTTTTACCTCTGTCACACCAAATTCTATAACAACGTACCTACATTTGAGACAATTAACATAAAGCCTCCGAAACAGAATCCACAACAATGCAATTGATTAAAAAAAGTCACGAAATGATTCAATTGCCGACATTCTCGACTTAAGGAGGCGTTTCCTCAGCTCTCCTGTTTAGTTTACCAGAGGGCAAGTGAAACGTAATCTAACGTATGTGCTGTTAGAACTCTTTCAAGTTCGCAAATATCATCAGAGAGCGTTTTCAGACTTAAAATCAAACAAACAATAAGATGTCTACCTTTTCCACCTCGACGAGTTTGGTCTTCGTTCCTATCACATAGTTCAAGATATGTGCGAAACTTTATTGGCTTAGGATCTTGATGAAATTCCTACAAGTGACTGTCTTCCTTGGTGCCTTGGTTACATTCTTAATGTGGCTAGTGTCTCAGATCTGTGTTAGTAGGTCAGTGGGGAAGCGTATTTGTAGCGTAAGCTGAATGACAGCTAAATTCGCCAACCAGAACTGTTTCCCTCCGCTATTTCCCAGCCCCTTCGGCACCCACACAGGAAGTTGTTTCTCTTCTTGCTTTATTGCTATTTTTACATTTACAAATAACAAGCACAGGAAAGAGACAAACAAGGACGATATAATACAAAACAATTGATAAAGTATATCAGGGGAGGCGAACCTGCGGCTTTCGAGACGCATGCGGCTCTTTGACGGATCCTGCTCTTTGATAGTGAAATTTCCCACACCCCTTAAGGGCAACACTGAAAAAAGCGTTGCCTTTAATTAAAATGTTTCTTTTAATTAAATATTTTTGAACAATTGTACAGAATCACGTGGCATGTATATACAAGAAGATATCAAATCTTGCAGGTTTAAGGCCATAAAAATATGAGATAAAAAAATGTGACATTAAACAGAGAAAAAAAGAAAAACAAACAGGGGTGTCATGATCCGTGTTTCTGTGTATTTATTTTTAGGGTTTTCTGTGTTGAGTTTCCTTCCTGTGAGTCTGTCTTTGCGTCTTCCCCGTTGATTGCTTCCCAGGTGTGTCTCATTCCTTGATTACCCTGCCTGTGTATATAAGTCCACCTGTTGTCTTAGTCTCTTATCGGATCGTTGTCGTGTGTTAGTTGTCGTCATGTGTTCCTCGTGTTGCTGCCCGTTGTTCTGTTCTGTTGTACTCTCATTAAATTCATCATTATCATCTTCATCTGAGTCCCCGCGTTCTACTTCACCACCACCAACCACACCCCCTGACAAGGGGCATTATTTCTCATCAAATAAATTCAGCTCATTATAGACATCAAATTGCTGTTTTGTATTCTTTTCATCAGTTATAAGACTCTTGAGGGGTTGTCCATCAGAAGGCTTTAAAAGGTTGAAAAGTTTGATTTTCTATTTCCCCATTTACAGGAGTGGATGAAACATTTGGCAAGGATCAGCAGGTAGCAATTTCTTTTGTCTCTGAGGGTGGTTCCAAATATTGCATCCTCTCTTTTTAAGGGAAGAGATAGGAACAGTTTTTTTGTTGAGATCCAGTCCTGAAGGTTTCCCCAAAATGTTCCAGTGTGCACAGAAAAAGAGATGATCTTTCAATATCCTTTCAATATCCTTGTCGCAAAAGATACAACTGTTAGTTCAGTAGTTCTTAACCTTTTTTGAGGTACCGAACCCATCAGATTCATATACGCATTCACTGAACCCTTAGTGATAAATAATTTTGTTTTTTCCAAATTCAAGACATGATCACTAAGTCTTCTTAAAATGTAGAGTCTCTGAGAAGAGTTCTTCAAAATATAGTCAGTGTTTTAAGCAAAGTTGAGCTGACTGTCCAGGAATGACCCAAGGTATTTAAAATGTAAAACTGCCACAGTTTCAAAAGGTTGGCCATTGAGAGGAACTGGAACCACTTTCAGGTCTTGTTTAGATCGTTTAATTAGCTCTACATTCTTAAGAGACTGATGGATGGATGGATGGATGGATGGATGGATGGATGGATGGATGGATGGATGGATGGATGGATGGATGGAAAAAAAGCTTTACCTCTTTTTTGAAAACTTTCACACTTAAATGTACTGTCCTGCTTTTTTAAATGTTTTTTATGTTGTATATTCAAGCTGCCCCGCTAAAGTACTGATGCATTTCAAATTATCTATGTTGTTTTTATTGGTTGTTTAGTTCTGTGAATTCATAATATATATATATATTGTGCTACCTTTATGGAGTTGATTGTAGTGATGGGTAGATGAGGCATTATGTTATGGAGAGCCATTTCAGCCAAAATTAAATAAATAAATAAATAAATGGGTGAAATAAATAAAAAATTGAGTAAAGTAAATCAAAAAATGAACAAAATGAGTGAAATAAATAAAAAAATTGTTAAATAATTTAGCTTTTTCATCAACCCAATTTTTTATTTATTTGTTTTTCATTTAACCACTTTTCAATTTCCCTTTTTCATTAACCCATTTTTTCATGTATTTATTTTTCAGATTATCAATTTCTCTGTTCTCCTTTTTCACTGATCTATTTTTAATTGATCTATTTTTCATGAATCTCATTATCTATTTACCCATTTTTCATTAATCTATTTTTTTAATTTAACCATTGTTCAATTTCCTTTTTCCATTAACCTGATTTCCTATTTCCCTGATTCATTAATCAATTTCTCATATATCCCTTTTTATTTACCCTTTTTTCTTTTATCTATTTTTCATTTAACACGTGTTTGAAAATTTATTTTTCCATTTTCCAATTTCCCTTATTCATTTAGTATTTCCTTATTTTCTTATTTATCACATTCTAGTTTTCCCTCAATACTTGGAA
>CAEGAF010002686.1:0-18182 GCA_903067075.1 Micropoecilia bifurca
TGGGGGGGTTTAAACCTCTGGCGGCCCCGTTGTGTCCGGGGCTGCTTTTACCCCCCCCCCCCCCCCAACCACCCCCCGAAACCCCCCCCCCCCCCCCCCCCCCCTCGTTTCCCACTCCTCTTGCTCAGCTCTGAAACATAATGGATGACGGTGAAGCAGGCACTGTGCTTTGTTGCCATAGCGATGGCAAAAGAACTAATAACCTGGTGGCGAGCAGATAAGGCCGCGAACAGAGGCAGTGGATGGAGACACAATGGAGCACAAAGTGGGGGAGCATTATTACCATCAGTATTCATCAATTCCATCATTATGTGTGAACCACAACGACATACCTGGAATAAAATGTCAGGAGCTGCTAAAACTGAGGATGGATTGCCATCCTGGAGGTCCAAGGCCTCAGTCAGACCACAAATGAGCACGGTTCTCTTGCTTTTTGTTTACTGAATGGGTAAAATTACAATACTGACATCAAAATTGTTTCTAATGAACATTTCTCCATCGGGGACTTTCTGAACAGTGTCTGCTTCATCTCATTCGTACCCAATAATTGTTCTATTTCCACTCTTATTTTCATGTGTTTACCACTAGTAAACAGTTTTATGCTATGTGAAACAATGTCTCTCACAGCATAAAACTGTGAGAGTGTGGACACATTTTTAAGTCCACACTCTAAAATTATATATATGTATATATAAAATTGTTTTGTTTTCATAGCAATTTGATTCCAGTATTTGGATAAATATTCTGTAAATTTGTGTTGGTACCTACTAAAATACATGGTTAATTCTTCAAACGTAATGTTATGCACATGTAAATGCTAAACCTTTTCTTTTAACTACATAGCATCCAGAAAGTATTCACATATTCATGTATAGGATTAATTTCACACAATTTGAAATAAGGCTACAACGTAGAAAAATGTAGAGAGGATGAAGTGCTGTGAGAATTTTCTAGGTGCCTATATGTTTGCGCTGTAGTAAAACTTTGAACATGAGGTTTCTTTTTTTTTTTTTTTCAAATAAAACTGCTCAGCAGAATAAATAGCTCTGAACTTATAGCAGCACATTCTTTAAAGGGTCAGCAGAGAATGTGCTTGTCTGCTTTTGGGTAGTCGTTGAGTGATGGATGCACTTTGAGGGGCTTT
Source organism: Micropoecilia bifurca (assembly GCA_903067075.1). NCBI lineage: Eukaryota > Metazoa > Chordata > Actinopteri > Cyprinodontiformes > Poeciliidae > Micropoecilia > Micropoecilia bifurca. The sequence continues at coordinate 1,145 of CAEGAF010002686.1, forward strand.
CCCTTCAGATGTCTTCTTGCTCCACACTTGATGTTCTTGGAGCACTTCCAGGTTGATGGTGGCAAAACATTTCCAGGCTTTGATCTCTGCTCCTCGTCGTCGTGTTGGAGTTTGTGTTTCTGCACGCTGTGTAGAGCAGACGGAGGGAAAATCCTGCTTAACCTCTGCTTCCCACACTCAAAGCTTTTATTCTCTCACTTTGTGAATGAACTGCTGTTATGCTTTTGCTTTACTTTAGATCTTCCTGCAAGCTTGGATATGTTTCAGATCTCAGCATCATCAGCATCAGAGCTTGCCGAAAGACCTTCAGTGAGTTGTGCTCCGGGATCAATACCTGACATTAAGTCATAATTACTAAATGGAACAACAACAAAGATGCATAAAAAAGGATACATACATTTAGATATACATTAATAAATATAAGGTGCATAATTTGTTAAGTCAGAAAAGTTCAACCTCATCATACATCTTGATTCATTCTTGGATTTTAAGCCTAATCATCTTGCAACACCTACTCTTCATTATACTTCACTTTTATTCTGTTTCCTTCTCTGCCTTTGAACTGCAGTTTAGTTCAAATCAGATATCATTTATTTATTTAATTGTTTATTTGAACCATTCTTTTTCCAGGATCAGACAATTACACAAGTTATTACTGTTGCTCTTTCTTTTCACACAACCTGTATAATATATACATAATATATTCTAAAACACACAAACTTATTATACAAGTTGGAATTCATGATACTGTAAAGCTTGCAAAGATTAACAGGTAAATGCATATGCTGGTTTCTAGGTTAGTTCAGAGCGGTGGATAGTAAACATTTAGAGAATAACACAAAATAGAAAGAGCTACCAATGAACTGTTAACAGAAATATGTATTGAATTGTTTAAAAAAATTAAACAATTCAATACCCAGCATCAATTCCTCCTGGGAAGAGTGCTGACTTGATGGATGTCCAGAAGCTGGTCATCCACACCCTTCACTATGAGGGTAAGCCACATATGATTCTGTTTCCAGGAATATTGACAGAAAATTGAATGGAAGGAAGAAGTGTAGTTGGAAAAAGTGCAACAGGGAGAACCTTGAGAAGATCGTCAAGCAAAACCAATTGCAGAAGAACCACCACAAACAGACAAATACAGGCTGGACTAGAGACATCAGAGGCATCTTACCTGGGCTGAGAGAAAAGGAACTGGAGCAGAGTCATCTTTACAGATAAAAGTAAATTCTGCATTTCCTTTGGAAATCAAGGATCCAATATCAGGAGTAAGATGGAGAGAAAGGCACAGAATCCACATTGGTCAGTGTGAAGTTTCCACAGTCAGTTATGGTTTGGGGCGCATTGCTAGCTGCTGGTGTTGGTCCACTGTGTTTGGAACAGACCAGCCATTCAGGAACCTCCAGATGAGGATTTAGTACACTGAACTAAACGGTTGTTCCCATCACTTGTGTCAATTAGAGAACTTCCACACCAGATTCTTGCAGTTTAATGTATAATCAATTAACACTGAATAGGATTGGTTCCAAAAAGGCCAAAGTTCACATGGCAATTGTGCCGCTGAAAAGTGCTTAGAAACTTGTGATTGTATGCACAAGAAGATATTAGGGAGTTTCAAGTCATAAAGAAGAACAAGTTTACTTTGGTCAGACATTTTGATGAGAATCTTTACTCTCTTTATACCTCTGTGCACTAAACTGAAGACTCAAAACATCTGAAGAAAAGGTCTCTGAACCCATGAAAACATTTTTCTATGAAACAAACCAGTCATGTTGCAAAGGGCCCTGCATTCATTAGGTATGAACAAAGATGAGAGGGTCCTTCACAGCCAGCACAAAGGAATCTCCAGCTTTATCCTTGTGGTTGTTTTCTTTCTGGTATTACTTTCACTGTCACTCTGCACTCAGCAGAGGGTAATAAAAAATAAAAATCTTTCAAAAGAAAAGAGTGTTGGTGAGAGGGAAATGTCAAATATTCTCTATATGGGAGGAATTACTGAGACGATGGAGTCTATTTCTGACCTCAGAGGAGATGTGAGATGAACGTTAGCGCCAAACCGCTGATGTCGCGACCCGTAATCGTCCAATCTGCCGAACAGCGAGCAGAGCGAGCGGCGAGCACTGAGCTGTTTGTTGTTGTTCAGGGTTGGAGGTCGAATGTGTGAATAATCCAGCCTTGCAAGAGCGCCGGCTTGATGGCTGATATCCAGAAGCTTCCAGCTCATACCTCTCTCACACAAGCAGAAAGAAATCATTTTTGAATATGTGGATTGGCAAGAGTCTAAAATATGGGTTCAAACCCAAAACAGTATGGCTTTTCTTTCTTTTCATAAAACCTATCATCGCTGGTTTACCTGGTAAACCTTAAACAACCAGCTGTGGCAGCCTTTTCACCGTAGTGACCGTTTGCACATTTTAACCATCACTATGTACACAAAAAGACCAACACAGCCCTTCTTTTCAACCGCATGGAAGGTTTTGTATGAAAAATATGTCATAGTCAAATTTGTAATAATTCTTCACTTTTTCATCTAAAACCTTCTCTTCCTGTGTTAGCAGAAAAAATGCACTTGTTTGGGCATGTTGGTGTGCGTGTGTGAATTCCACAAAACAAATCATTAAGTTATTTAAGTTCCAGTCAAATAAAAAAATAAAGCTCAATTTCTGTCAGCTATTAGGTCTCCAAAAAAGTTCTCCAAATGAATGAGTCTCATTTTACGTAATTAAATTGATAAAATAAAATAAATGGAAAAAGGGTCTTCTATATACAAAATATATATTTTCATTAAATGTGTAAAAAAGACTTGATACATTTTTATCTTGGATTTGCTAAGTTTAATTATATGAACACCGTTGTCGGCTCTTTAAATGAGCTGGATGTTATTTATCATGGCGAGAATCATTTCAGGATGTAAACCTGCCCACCCATTTCATACTCTTTGGTTAACTGGCCTTCACTGTCCGCACACAGACTGCTGCTTTAGGATATTTTTATTTTTGACATCTTTTAAAGCTTTTTACCAGCATCTGACTGTTTATAGAGTGTGTCACCTGAACAAAGAAACTACAGTTTTCACTTGCATGATTTTATTAAACTCACTGTAAAAGAAATACCTTTTTGGTTTTGGACAACTGATTGGTGTCACGTAGGCACATACTTCCACAGTCAAAAAAACTGTGCTACAATCAGTTAATAAAGCACATTTGTGAAAATAACTTACAACAGTTTGAAACCTTTAATGTGGCTTTTGGCCCTTTAAGAAGCTCCTATTCTTTCCAACGCTCCCCCTTCAGCACATCACTGCTCCCGTTTACAGCCATTCGTAGGAGCATTGGACAGAGAAGTAGCTCACATGAGAAGCTCAGCAGATGCAGATCCACCAGATGTTTGCCAATAGATGCTGCCACAAGCAAAGTAGGGAAGACATGCAGGAGAATGTGATCTGTGGGACTGCTGCACAGACTCGGTGGTTGTGCGTCGTATAAACAACCGCATGTTCACCCTTGAATGGCTGCCACAAAAGATGATTAGGCAATATCAGGCAGACAAATCCAGGGGCGAGGCAGGCGGCAGAGGTCAAAAGACACAAGCAGGGTCGAGTCCAGAAAACAGAAGCTAGTGAAGAATCCAATGTGGGCTAGACAGGGCAGGAAAACCCAAGAGACAATAAACATGTTTGAGATCGTGGTCAGGTGGAGGAAATGCTGGATATCTACTCATACCAAGGTTTTCAAAAATCTGGCACCGTCTGCCTGCCTGAGAGCTGAATATAACTACTGGTGAACAGGTGGAAGACATGAGCCTGATTGTGCTCCAGCGCAGCAGCATGGCAGACGGGCCAGAAACATGACACCTTTTTACAGGAACTTCCAACAAATTCCTGGCCTAGAATTCCTGATAGAAGAAATTAGAATTCCTTCACCTGCAGTGAATCGAGTGTCGCACCTGACACTACGACTCAGGGCATGATTACTGTAGATGACGCTTCTCAGACATCACAGTAGCAAAGATTATGTTCAGTGTAATCTCACTTCAAGAGGCCTTGAGGTTCATCATCAGCACTGACCAAACTGACAGCCCAGCTCAATGATATGCTGACTATTTTCTGAAAACACAATTTAAAAAAAAAACTGATACGCTGTTCCACCTCTCTGCCTCAGCATTTTTTTACAGCATCCTTCCTCGCTGATCTTCCTTCTATCTGTGAAAACACCTGAAAATCTCTGAAATATTTAACAGCCTTTACAATGAAAAGGGAGCATTTATTTTAGCGAGTGTCTGAGCCAGGAACTAATAAAAAGATTCCCCGACTTTGGCATTTGAGACGGTGCATTAAAGGCAAGAGAGAAAACGGGAGCTTTCAGTCCTGCTATTTGTTCGGAGTATCAAAGAGGTGCAGACTTTCCTTTCTCTCTCTCTGCTCTCATTTAGACTCATCTGATGCGAGTGTGGTACTTACACATGTAACTATCCAAATTCAATTTTCTGTGGATATTTCTAAGTAGTGCATGCATTAAAAAACTGTATTTGCACATACACGAGCTAGGCTGAATTGCATGAAAAGAGTAACTCCTCCTGTCGAGCTTATTACCCTTGCGCCTGGGCTCGAGAAGGGAGCAATTAATCATATTTTTGCTTTGGGTTAGAATACTGATTTCCTTCTCTGCACAAAGGAAATGTAATATTATCAGAGCTGGAAATTCATCCAGCAGTAGGTACAGTTTAGCTCTAAGGCTTTCTGCTCCCTGTCGAGTCGAGTGCCATAAAATGATGTGAGGGGAGCTGGAAGACCGAACGGCTGCTGCTCAGCTGGGTGCTGGAAATGAACTGTCTGTCTTTCCATCTTTTGTTAATATGTTCTGTTACCAAGAGGCATTTTCAAAATGACTCTTGGCAACTACGTTCACCTGGTTGAGATTGCTTGACAGTAGCATGGGTGGAGTCCTAATGGAAAGAAGCGATCAGCATAGAAAGTGGAGAATTTTGCTGCATGCATCATTAACAAATTTAGGTGAATCCTCTCTTATTCATAGAGTCGTCTCCCCCGCGAGTGAAATCTGTTTGTTTATCTAAATGGTGTCCATGCAGCATTGCAGTAAAAATCTGATTCTTAAAACGTGTCGATAAACGAGACCGTCGTTGATAAGTTGGTCTATTTCACCAACAAAAGTTAAACTCGTTTTAAGATATAAATTGATTACAGAGAAAAATAATGTTTTGAGTGTGCCGTGTCTAAGTTGATTAAAAGGAAAAGGTGTTGTAGTTGAAGATGAACAAGCTACAGAAAACGGTTTTAGAGGCCGATCAAGAAATTGGAGATGAGCCAGACATGGACTGCAGCTTGAGCTGGTGCTTTAGCGCCCACCAAACACAGACATATTCAAGATATGGTCTGCAACTGTTGTATTTCTTGTGAAAAAGGAATAATCTACAAATATATCCTTTTGTCATGCTTTGGTAAGTGACAACAAAGGGATAATTTATTTCTGTATCATTTGAAAGATGCAGCTGGAATGTTAAATATCTTCGAAAAATGTTTATAATAGTAGTTAACCTTTAACCAATTATTTATTATAAAAGATTCCGTGTTGCAGATTGTTTGACAAAGGTAATATTTAAAAGAGAAAAGTATTTGTGAAATTGTTATATTCATGCATCGAAACTTATGACTGTAAACTTGTCATTTTTTTAAAAAAGTATACAATTACACACTGTGACTTGATTTGTCAGTGCCAAACGTATCGAGAATGCTTAGTTGTGATTGATTTAATAAATACGGCAATACATTCTGAATGATTTGTATTTGACCTGGCAATCAGTGATCCAACCCAGTTCTGATCGCTGACAGATTGGAGAACCTCTAAGCTGACTGACAATGTAAAAAGGTGCCACAGATGTAGAGTACGATCTTAGAGAACAAAGATCATGCATATTTAGCGAGGACTGAAAGTTGAAACAATTGGTGCAGGTACTTCCATAGAAGTATTATATGGGGTTTATTTATATCTTATTTCAGAACTAAAAATGTTGTGACCACAAACTAAAGTTTGTGTTCAGAAACCAACATGACAGGTAAGACAGATGCAAAGGTGTGTGTGTATAATTGACTATTTCTGTGTTGCTTAGTCACAGATCCTCAGGGTCGCTCGTCTTTGACAGCATCAGAGCTAACTTTTTATGCGCTGCTTTTAATTACCTCTTTAATTTGCAGTTTGACGATCAAGGCACCCGTCTGAAATTGGAGGAACCTTGAAAAGTTCTCACCTTTTTTCATTTCAAACTCTATTAGGAGCTTATTAAAATTCCAGATTTCAATGGCGGATGCTTTTTAGCCATTAGTGTGATGTCACATCAACTCTCAGCAGCTTGATTATTGTGTGATGTGCCCTTGTCTCTGCTCTGCGAGCGCTCACTGAAAAGGCGCTCCGTCGCTTCAAAACAGGATATGAAAATATACAAAGCCAGGTTTTTATTCCTGTGTTTATCACCTTGAGTCTGGATGAGCAGAAGATGAAAACATATAAAGCAGAAAAACAAAAAAGGGGGAAAAAAAACGAAGCAAAAACACCCAGCTGCATCTCTCAATTTCTCTCCCTTTTGTTCCCAGTGAAAGGCTCAGTTGTTGTTCTTCCTCTGTTGAATCAGTTTTCTGACACCCGATCATTTTTGCTTGTATCATTTCCAAAACACATGGGGAGAAAATAGCTTCTCATTCAAGGAAAAGGAAAAAAGTCGGATATGAGATTTTTAAGTTTATTTGCAAAGTTCAAGCCAGAGCGAATTTTCAAAGAGCATCACAAAAAAGTTTAACCACAGAGAGCGAGAGAGAGAGACTAGCTAAATTAGTTTACACCCAGTGTTTTTCAGCTGCAGGACACAAACTGTGGTTTCTGCTGTGGGAACAAAGAACTTCTTTCTCAGCTTGGCAGTGGAGTAATTAACGAGCAGAGGTTGACAAAATGTGGGTTTTAAACTGCCTTAATTTACAACATTTTCCTTCACGGTCCCAACTCTTTTTAACAGTTTTTTTTAATCAGTTTTTAATATAACCTAACATGTTTTCTAATGCTGCTTAGCTCAAATGTACATTTTACTAAAATTAGCTTGTGATTTCTGCCTCAGGCTGTTCATGGGCTAAAAAGAGAAATGTCACAAAAACCCTGAAGCCAAACAGATTTTACATTGAAATTCTTCTTTTTTTCTTTTTTTTTTTTTTTTACGGAAAGACCACACATTTTTATCTGTAAAAGGAACACAGACTGCAGTTTGCTGGGATTTACATATTTGAACTGAGAAGGCTCAGATTTTTTTTTTCCTGTCTTCACCCTTTGTCTTTATCTCACGCCTGTCCTGAATATGTGAACAGCACATCTGCTCATTGTGTTAATTATGTTTCCATGTTGCTTGTGTTTGTTACATGTTCCTGTCCTGGTTTTAACTGAGTAATAACTACATTTGGATCAACTTTCACATGATCATCGTTCCTATTGGCACGGCCCACAAATCTCACAACGATTTGACCGTTATTTATTTCATTTAGGGATCATTCTAGGTATTGATACTGTCATTAAACTGCTGTTTATGTGACACTGAAATTATTTGGTTTGAAAGGGAACAAACATTTGTTTTATTTCAAGACTTTTATGATGATACAGTAATTATCTGAAAGTGTGGAAGGTGCAGCATCACAGAGAGAAAGGACTTAGCAGCAAGACAATGTTGAGCTGTAAGCTGTTATGGTAAAAAAAAAAAAAAAAAGAAGTCTTAGAGAAGGGCGGCTCTGATACCTCTACTTCTTTAAGCGTCACTTTAAGGAGGATAGGTATATGTGGAAAATCAGCTATGACTCAGTGGTTTAGACAAATACGGCCATTTGGGTCAGACCGGACAGGACTTCAGCAAATAACTGTCCAGGTTATCTGTCTCTGCCCCCACACACCACTAGGCAAAGAGAGAAGATGGCTCCCCTAGTGCATATTGTTCTGAAAAACGACCATATAATGATAATGAAGTGTATCAGTAGAGTATCTATTTAGAACACCCACCACTTATGTCATACCGTGGACTGTGCTATGTATGAATTTATTTAGGTCAGGATATAACTGTGAAACTACAAGAGTATGTTTATCTCATTTGACGTCATCTGACATATGTAACTAAGATTTAATTGTTAAATTGGGGCCTTTTCCGACCTGGGACTGGTTCTTGCCTGACTTGTACCATCGGCCTGATGTTGTGAAGTGGAATCAGCCGAATTGTGTCTCTTTCCTTAGAAAGAACACAACATTTTTAAAACTTTAACAGTTGTTGACACCCAATGTGATGTTTAAAGTAGAATGTTGAATAGATTAGACTTTTTTCAACCAACATTTTTTGTCAGGAAAAATGTTAATCTACACTTAAAGTCTCTCTGCTGCATCTCAAACAGGAAAAGTCTTTAAAAAAAGAGGAAGCAAAAATGTTCTTTCCAAAGAAACTTTATGCTCACTAACAACACATTTGGTGGACTTTGGGGTTTGACTGCAAACTTTTAGAGTTGTTCTCATTATGTAATATGTCTCCATCCATCAAAAGTTTCTTCATTTGAAGTCAAGAGCCCAAGTATTTTATAGTCCTGCAATTTCAGACAGCATATTGTCATCCATAGAGGCCAATGCAAATCCATTATTAAAGCTATTTTACAAAGGAACACTATGTATTAAAATGATCTGCTTTGAGAAATAATAGAAAGCTGTATCATAATTACATTTTTTAAATGATTTTATAGTTTTAAAATATAACAATATACCAGCATGTTAAGTAACTAAAGGGGCAGTATTGTCTATATAGCACCATTCTATAGCACAATCAAGTAACTATTTTGCCATCAGTTGTTATAAAAATGCTGTATAAAACATAATTTTACTATGCCATTTGACACGCCACCACTTTTTAAAAGTATGTATGAAACAACAAAGAGAAACAGCGTTTTTGTGCTTTGCTTTGGTTCTATTCAGTAGTGTACAGCTAAACTCCAAAAGGCTTCTTCAGTAGTCGCTTTGATATGTTTCATGTCTACATTGATGTCTTGAGTGTTTGGTATCACTAAACAGTTTTTATTACAAAGATCAAAGTCATATTTCTGATTCCAGTTGGATTTCTGCTTATATGTCTCAGTTTTGAGGTTCTGCCTGAGCTCCCAAGAGAAGATTGCTTTGGGACTAAAACACATGAACATCTTCTGTAATAAGTTTTTTCTGGCTTATTGCAGGGGGGAAAATGTTCTAGTCTGATGTTTATACACATTCTTTCTAGTAGTTATGACTAAATGTGATGGCCGTCCTCTGATTATCTACAGCCATTTATCTTTTCTTCTGTATGTAAACAGAAGCCCTTAACTGTTTATCCTTTATTTGCCTTCTGAAATCAGAAAAGTCACAAAGGAAAATAGATATTTTTATATAAATATATATATTAAAAGATGTATTTATCCCAGAGGGATGAGACATCTGACTGCCAATGACTGGAACCTATGTCTCTAAGAGAAGTTAAAGGAGCATAGAAACAAATGCTTCATTGATGTTAAATGTGGCTTTAGCCAGCGGTGAGTTGAAGATGAGTCGTTGCTGACCAAACATCTTTTTCAGATGTGAGCTGCACAGTGAGACCATTAAGAGCTTTATCTACAAGGAGTGAAGACTATAAACTCAGTGAGGGTTGCAGAGATTGATGTCGTTGAGGTTTTTCTTTTTTCCTCCTCTTTCTTTCCTTTTTTGTCTTTTGGTTTTTCGGCTGACAGCAGTGGTTTGTCTCCATACCGAGTGGAGAAAGCTGGCGCAGTAATGGACCTAGCTCCCAGTCCGACTGCTGCCGGCTTACATCAACGGATCATCATGTCAGGCAGTTTCTACTCCATCAAGCTTGACTGCCAATCCAGAACAAAAACAGTTGGATGTGCCAATTAAAGTCCCCGTTTCAGCTCCTTCTGTCTTCTCAAAGATGTGTTGTACCTCAAAGAGAGAGCCACATTAATCCATTTAGTCACATTCCAGGGTTACACCTGGAAGAGGCAGCAGAAAAAGAAACATTCTCAGTTTCTGAGATGGGAAGAGATATTTAGATTTCTCTTTCATTCTTTACGCAATAACAGTGTCTTTATGTATTATCCACCTTTATTCAATTTACCGGATCAAAACATTCCGTTATTCTCTCATCTCTGGCTGATCTGACGACGCACACTTCTGATCAAACTTTTAACTGTCTGATCAAAAGTGCTTTTAAGGTTTCTGGCGTCGTTTTGACGAGCGCATGTTAAGAATTCTTTTTATGACGTTTTTTTTTCATATGAAGAACTCGAGGGGTTGAAATCCTAAGGGAACAGGACAACAGTAAGAAACTGATTATGTACATCCCAACGACTTGACTGCAGGCAGTCCAACTCACAGATTTATCACGGCATTTCAAGAAGGAAACTACTCTCAGGAGATGAATACATTAATCAGTGCTGCCATTCAAACCTGAGGAGGGATAACTTACTGAACCAGAAAGAATGGCTTTAATCAAATCACTTCATGTTCCAAACATCTAGTATGGACTTACTCACCACGTTTGTAGTTACAGGCCACCATTAACTTTGCATCATGTTCTTCTTATAGAGAGTTTCTACAAAACATACTGGTGGCTTAGTGTTCATGCCTATAACATGGTGCTCTTGATTATTTTTCCCCTAGGAAGTAGACCAGGCCCACCGTTTCCAGGACTTTGCTGTGTCTGCTTCCTCTTCTCTTGACATTTAGTATGTCATGGTGGATGTTTGCTCTCACTGGCCCTCATAAATCAAACATGCAAACGGTGGAGGGTGGGGTTCTCTCTCATCTCTGGATTTATAAGTTTAGACATCTATCAGGTATCATATGACGCTGTTACATCCCTTTTTGGGTCTCAGACTGATTTATGTCATCGGAATATGGCAGCGCAGAAGTAAAGCCCAGCTGTATTGTTTTTTGTTCACTGTGGAAAGTACATTTTAAGTCAGATTTTCTTGTGGAATGACTTAGGTTAAGAATTTTAGTTTAGCAGTGGCTGGTTGCATGAATGTTAAAATGTGTGCATCAACTAAAATGTATGCATTCCCACCTTTATGTTAAAAAGTAGGAACCTGACGGAAGAAAAAACTGCTATTGCTTCTAAAACAATAAATATTAAAATCACCTTAGACTCTTGAGTTCTCATAAAAATGCCCACTTTATAAAAAAATAGATGTACAAATCTATGTTGCTTGTGTGATTAATTGCTGACAAAATATATAGATCTTTAACTAATGCAATATCACATCAATCAGAATCTTAAGGTCTGATTTGCTTTGCATAACTGCACACAGATGAAAAGGTTTCTTGAATCAATCAAATCCAAGCATATTTTTCATGCACGTAATTTAATACAGTAGTCTACTATAGGTTATAATGCCAGGCATTAATTTGCTGTCAGTTTAAAGTCTGAGAATGTGGACTCATGGTCCAAGGTATACAGTAAACAAAGAAACAGGATCACAAGTAACAGAATCTGATCTGCTGAGATGTCAAAAGAAATGGTTTCATTTGTTTTTGACATCTCATTATCTTTGTTAGGATTTTTTATTATTATGTTAGTGTGAGGCTTCAACATTAAAAAATATTTAGTTAAGCCATAACAATTTGAAAACCTTTAAATCGAAAAAGGAGAGAGGTTTTCCTCTTTGGACAAGATCGTCTACATAAAGAAAATATTTAGCCAGTTGTTTTTTTTTTTATAGAGAACATTATTTTTGGCATCTCGTACTAAATTGTATTCATTTTTTTTGTTTGTTTTATCTTTGACCATATTAAACAGTTTTGTAAGAAATTCTTTCTGTGCCTGACAACATTACAGAAACTGGAATTACACTCAACCAGATAAAACTATACCATGTTTTTGTTACATTTATGCTGCACAATTATGTTGGGTTTTTCCAGACATAAAACTTTTATAATTAGTCCCTTGGGTTTTTCTATGCTATCAATGTGCTGTTTTTATTTTTTTAAAGAGTGAATTATTATGAAGAATTCCCCAAAGTTCTAGATCCATCTATAACAGAGGTCCTCAAATCCAGACCTCCAGGGCTGATGTCCTGCAGCTTTTAGATGTGTCCCTTGTCCAACAAGGGCAGTGACGTTCTTCAGATTACTTCTAATAATCTCATTATTAGCTCAGGTGTTGAAGCAGATATATATCTAGAAGCTACAGGACACCATTCCTCAAAGACTGGAATTGAGAACCCCAGATCTACTAAAATTTTGCTGTCACCATTTTCTGCGATCAAAATCTTTTTGGAGCTTCTTATTTCATATGTTGAGACTCAACGTATTCAGAACTGTCCCTACCTGAAAACACACAGCACATTTATGTCATGTGATGCTTCCCATGTGTTTGGGTATCTTGTCTATATAGGGTGCGTTCACACTGCAGCCTGAAGTGACCCAATTCCGATTTTTTTGACGTAATGCAACCTGTATCCGATCTTTTCATGGCAGTGTGAACAGCTCAGGTCTGATTCTTTTTCGAATGTGAACCACATCCGATACGTATCCGATTCAAATGCGACCATAACGTCCAGGCCGCATTCATCCAAACTGAGCGTCACTGATTCACAACAAATCTCACTATTCTGCGTCCTGATACGCGCAAGCGGGAAGAAAAACAACAACCATGATGGACTATATGAAGATTAAGTTGTTAATATGCTGCTCTGGCCGGATGACAACTTTAAATATATAAGCTAAGCTCCACCGTTAGCCTCCATGTTTACTTCCGCAAACACTGAGCTCTTCATTTTCTATGGCGGTTGGAAGAACACTGAGAACGCTGACGCTATTGCGCCCTCTACTGTGCATGCGGGGCACTTTCAGGTCGTTTGCCCGTTTACACTGCAGAACACATGCAGGTCACATTTACTGGCAGTGTGAACAGCCCGGCAAAGGAATCGGAATTGCCAAAAAATTGGAATTGAATCACTTCAGGCTGCAGTGGGAACGAACCCTTTGATGCAGCTGAGTGTTTTAAAACTAAACAGATTTACGGGACCTGACCTGTTCAACGTGGGCCTGATTATCCTGAAAACTCTCTGCTTTTCAGCTCTTGCTGTAACATAGGCGACACGAGGACACTTTTACTCCATAATAAAGCTTTTCATGCCTCATAATTGCCTCTCATTACCTCGGCATTTATCTGCCTCCCGTCTCCTTAGCGGGATAAGAATCAATCAGCGGCCGCTCGTCTTTGCAGAGCCGCCACCGTCGCCGCTGCAGCCGTTGGAGGGAAAGTGGCGAGCGTTTGTGGGTCGAGGAGTGGATTAGAGACGCCACCCGGAGCTGCTGTGATGACACCATACAATCCTAATGGGCTTCTTCACGCCCTGCTCACCTAATCACCCATATCAACTGCTGTCACAGAAGAGCCAGAGCCACTTATTTATTTGATTTCTCCCACATTAAATTATATAGGATTTAGAAAACGGATTAAATTTTTTACACTTGTAAGAAGCCTTAGCTACTTAATTATGGCTGAAAATAATAGTGCAATTATTTTTGCTGAGGCTGAGAATGGATTTTTATGGCCTTGGAGTATTTTGTTAATTATAATGTTTCTCTCTGAAGTCTAATTTCTGCCCAGAAACTTTTCATGACGATTTGAAGGTTGTTTTTCTCACTCTGTCTGCTGTGACTGTGAGGACATTGTTTTGCAGTTTGCTATTTATCAGTGCCACTGCTATCAGTGACACAGCTCATCATTCACTGGCATATTGTTCTGGCAAACAATGGGTCCATGTTTACAGCAGTACAGTACAAAAATCTGATTTCCTGATCAATTGGCTAGATTGGTTTTGTCTTTTGTACAATGACTCATGATGAGATAGTGACAAGTGCAGAGTGGTACAATTCAGCTCAATTCAATTCAAATTCAACCCGAAAATACTTTACTGATCCCAAAGGGAAGATAAATATTGTCATCACTCATATTTATCCAAGGTTCTTCAGAGTTATTGTAGATGCTGAGGACTGTGGATGGGAAAAAATGTCCTGTAGCTGTTTGTATTTGCAGGGTCTAGAAAAACCTGATGTCTGCTAATATCAACCCAATAGTTCAATAATCTAATTACAATTTATTTACACATCTTGTTTGGGATTTTCTCTTGTGCAAAAACAATGTTAGAATAGCTATATATATTAACAAAAGCACACCAGTGACAATCTGCTGATGTGTAAGGTGATGTATAGAGTTTGGGGGTGAAAAAAAACAAAACAACAACAACTCAGTACAACTTTAATCTGCAGCCTGGATGTAAACACCTGCAGGGGAGCCAGACAGGGAGTACGGAGGGTCTGGAGTCTGATTCCATGTGTCCTGTGAATGTTGATTCAAGCTGCTTTTTCATGGGCCAGGAGGGCGCTTGTTTCCCACGAGACGCACTTGGTTGCATGGAGAAATGTTGTTGTTTGAGTTGGATACAAATCAAAGAAAAAGACCTCCAGCTCTTCTCTGACTGACATCTTAAAGAAAGAAACAACTAAAGTGTATAGGTAAAGGAAAAATCCCCCCCGGCACTTCAGATTCTGACAACTTTTCCCACAAACTTTTCTTAATATTGTCTCACAAATTAAATCCATTCGTTGATGCAGAGAAAACAAATGGGAGCGAGGGTGTCTTTGTCAAAGGTAAAATCTGGATCTTCTGCATTCTCGGTCATGCCTGTCACGCAGCAGCTGGAGCATCATTCTCCATCTTGTTTGTCCTGGTGATATCCCACTCTACATGGCTGATCCTCGGCACTCAGGTGAAAAGTTTCCTTCGTTAGTCACAGTTGGTTTTGCTGTTCCGTAACAAGATGGAAAGACTGGCTTCACTCAGAAAGACTGAGATTCCCATGATTGAGAAAAAACATGTTCCCCAGAGAAGCCTTCCTAATAATGTCGTAATTAGATGATCAGACTTATAATTTACATTAAATACTATACATTTGACTACAATTATTTGAGTACTGAAAATAATCAGATGTGCAAGATATAGTTGTGTCACACTAATTTAAAAAACTGTCACCTTTTGGCTTAAAATGTTGAATTGCAACAGTTTCTAGGAAGCATTTTAGTGATTTATCTGAAAGTTTGCTTTTTTAATCATGCCACATTTAACTGCAATATTTTTAGAAACAAGAATTGGGTGAAGAAATCAAGATTTCATGCGGATTTTCTAGTGTTTATTCCTTAAGCAGGACTAAAACTAATGAAATCCAGTTGAAACCACAAGTTAGCAAACACCAAGAAAAGATACATACACTTTTCTCACTGTCTGAGGAAACACCCAATTTTTATTGTTTAATGCCAGAATTACCAAAATTAGCTCAATTTGCAAAATATCACAACTCTGAGAAAAAAAATATGTCAGAGATTTGAATATTAATATTTCAAAAATTGGAACTTATAATGATTAGCTTCTATTGAACAAAAAAGATGGAAAGATTACTAACTCATTCAACTACGAGGTAAAGCCAAGATAATGATGTCATGGCTTTGAAATTTTCTGACAGGCTAACTGACACGTTTGAAGTAATCAGAGACAAACCTGTGGATATATTTTAAAGCCATGTGTGGAAAACAAGGGGGCACCTTATTGTTGGACAAAAAAGAAAAAAATCAGCCAAAACATCAGCAAAGTGGACAACAAGTTGCCCCTCAGGGATGATAAATCTTACTTGATTTTACTTGAATTGTGGCATTGCACAAGTCTGGCTCATCCAACAAACTCCAGATGCTACAAGGTTCTGTGTTCATCTGTTCAAACTATTTTACACAAGTATAGATATGATAGGAATATCCAATCATCAGTCCGCTTAGGAAGAAAACGCCTTATTTTCCAAAGCATTAGCTTTTTGTTACTTGAAAGCCAATGCAGTGTTTGTTTTCTCGTATTACCTGATAGATAAATGTTTAAGATAGGGAAAGCTGCAGATAACACTACACTGTTTTTTTTTAAAAGCAATTATCAGTGTTGTTCTTTTTCTCTGCTCATGATCTGATACACATTACTGATTTACCACTCTTTGCTTGGTCAACCAGATGGGGGAGGTGTGAATTTACACTTTAGCTGAAAACGGAAGATTTGGAACAATTTTTTCTTGTTTGTTCCATTCTCTTCATTGAACACTGCTATGAGCAGTTGGTGTTCTCAAATTTTGCAGTCTTACCTAGGCTACCTAAAATAAATAAATAAATACTTCCTGCCTCTGTGGCTAGATCGCTCAATCTTTGTCTCGTCTCTTCTCAAAAATGCCCTTGGCTTGTCCATGTGAGTAATATTCAGTCAAGTATAATAGTGTTTATTTTGAACAGGATTCTGTCTTGTTTGGTGCCCTGTGGAGATGCAATGAAAGATTCACCATGGAGAGTTAGTTTTTCTGATGGTCCAAGCTGTTTAGATTACGTCACATTTGACAACATATACTGTATGCGTGAGAATTTTAAAAGATTGACAGAAAACAAAGTTCTCCAAAGCAAAATTGGAAGGAATTTAATGTTTCTCCCTCTACCGTGGAGAATATCATCAAGCAACCGGGAGGAATTTCAGAGGACGCCTAAGATGGACACCCATGATTTCTAATCCCTTAGATGGCACTGCATCAAGAACCCTCATTCATCAATGATTGAAAGAACCACTTGGGCAAAGGAGTAACAGAAAAGAACCCTTGTGTTAACCTTGTCCACTTACCTTGGCTCAGTGGCAGCTGGGATACACCAAAATATTTCCACAGCCAAACATCACAGCCTTGCTAAAATGTCAAAATTTTTATAGTGGGAAAAAATACGTTTAAGTCTTTTGCTCTTTCTAACAAAAGAAATCATCTTCTGTTAAGAAGATTATTTCTAACAATCATCTTTGTTAGAAATGTGCTCCTGCTTTGTCAGAAAGGAAAACCATCAGCCTACAAATTTACATTAACTAAGGCTTAAAACTGTGAGGAAAATGTGTCTGTTATAGAAAAAAATTA